>JANSTX010046584.1:0-12133 GCA_027564355.1 Penthetria funebris | reverse complement strand
AATGGTCAAACAAAGTGTAAATGTCATGTTTTTATCACGTTGAATATTTTCATAAACAATATGAATTTAAATAAAGCAAGCAATAATTAATAGAAAATTTATTCATGAATGAAATTTTCGTTTACACTTTGTTTTTCATTATTTCGCGTCAATTGAGATATGTAATATTATTAATTTAATTTGTGTAAAATTTATTTTCCAAGGTCTATATTATGTATAATTATAAATATATGGCATATTCCTCACTGCACTGTATCATTCCAATAATAGTTAAAAGCAATATACCATCTGTATCGCTCTCATATTGCTACACTAATTTCTGATGTGGTGTTGATTGTACATCACAGTATTCATATGAGCATTCCAAATAATACATGTACAAGCAATACAATGCGAATAGAGATCAGATACAGAATTTTTATACGAACATTTAATATTATTATTTATCGAAAAAGTCTATAATTATGTCTTCTTCTTCTTCTTCTTCTTCTTTCGTTAGGTCATAGACCTGTGTTTTTTTAACAATTTACTTTTGAGATGCGGATGTCCTAATTTTGAGACAATTCTTTGAAGGAGATCTTCTTTTAGGCCGTGTTCCACCTGGTTGTTGTTTCATTACAATATTTGCGATTCTATTACCTGTCATTCTTTCAACATGGTTTCTTCAATAACGACTACTGGTTCTTGTTTATCTTACTATGTCTTGAATATGTCATTTATCTCGGATATCATCATATAACGACCAGTGATTGTGTTCATTTCTGTTGTCCTCATAAGTTGTTTAGTTCTGGACGTATTACTGCGAGTTTCCACTGCATATGTTTTTGGTATTACGCATGTTTTATAAAAATCGTACTACACATGAACTTATTTCTTCAAATGACGCCACAAAGACATCCAGATATTTATGCAGCCTTGTTGGTACTTGGTTCCAGTAGATTTAATTTTCAGTATAATTTTGTTTATAACCATATTGAACAATGTTGCGGGCTCAAACTATCATCGTGACGGATTCCGCTTGATATTGGTATTTCCGAGCTTTTCGTTTACTTTAATTCGCATTGTGTTCTTATCATTTATTGTTAGCTTCTTCTAAAATACTTATAACAAGTAGTTTATTTTTGGTTCCTTCTATTTCCACATCTATTATCATCATATTACTTAATAACTTGTGTTCTACTTCTTACAATCAAATAATTAAATTGAAAATCAATCGATATTCTGATTCAGAAATTTAACTCTGAAAATATTATATATGATATATAATGCAATGTCAGCTCATTTGAGCTAAATAATATTTGAAACTTTAATCAACATTGCGAATACATTCAATATTCAAGTAATCCAGTTCTTTACAATTATAGATAAATTTATTATATTACCAACTATAATTTGTGTTCTACTCAAGATCGAATAGGCTAATTGAAGATGAGCAGTACTGCTACTTACTACTAAATATTGTTTACCCTAAATGCTTTACAGTATATTATCCATACTAAATTTGTACGATAAAATTTACAAGAGTTTCTAAAGACTGGTCTTTGTTACTTACATTCATAAATTTATTAATCACTACAGATTAAGTTACTGAAAACGATAGTATCTTGGACGTTATGTTTTTTTTATATAATGGTAAATAAAATATACTGAGATATACTATACAAACTACACATCTTTTATTTATTGTTTTTTATAATTATATTATACTCGTAAATATTTATGAGGTATTCCATTTCTAACTTTTCTAGTTCTAGAAATTTACTTCCTTTTCGAACATAATTTATAATATTGTTTATTTTAAAGTAAATTTCATTCACTTGTCAATTCAATTCCAATTAGAAAACTTGAATTTAACAATAACAAAGAAATGAATTGTATGTGGGAGGGATGGGAAATAAATTACGGTTCAAATTAAATTCATGAAATTAGGTATTACATGATAATTCTCAATTACATTTAATTTACTTTAATTTTTAACAAATAAATTATTACAGAACGAAAGGGTTGTTTAACCCAGAACTCTTAACTATATAATTAACATGAGAAGTGAAAAATTGTTTTCGGTAATAATTGAATCAAATTTATATGGTAAAATTTTCCATTCTTTTTACAATAATTGGAAACTTCTACTTTATTTGAATGGTAAATTATATAAAAATTCCTGTTAGAAGACTTTATGCTTTTGCTAGTTCTTTTTTTAACTTTTTTATGAATTATATAAAGTTTTCCATAAGAATTCAAAAATGAGCACCTGATGATGATAATCTGTTTAATGTAATTGTTATATATATATAAAAACAGATGATAAATAAAGTGATTTACTAGCATTCTGAGAGTGTTCAATCTATATACACCTCCTCGTTGTACCACCGTCAATATACGTTTTATAGTCTTGTTTGTGGGCTTGGTGAGTAACAACAATCTCACCAACAAACTAGATAGCTGTGGATTCTCACACCACCCGACAACATGTTTAACTGTATATTTGAGATAAGTGCAGTTTTTTCTACACATTTGATCTTATGTGTGTGTACAGGAGATGGTAATTCCACCCATTATGCGCCCATACGGTGAATTATAAGGACAAGTAAATTCCTGACTATTTTGTGTAAATAGTGATTGACATATATAAAACATATAGTTATGTTTGTTTCTATATATGTTTTTCATATACATGCCTACTGGAATAATAAAACATAAGTTTTGAATGTGACCGGTATATTTAACTCAAGCATATATATTTTTACGTCTAATTTATTTAAATAAAAGATTTCTAGACAGAAAAAAAAAAACACTGATGTATGATTACTAAATAATTTGTAAATAAATTCACTTGATCCTTTTACCACATTAACCAAAAAGTAAACATTAAAGTATTAACTACTTGTTTCACCCTTTATCGAAAGAAACCACTGTATGATTAACCCAAGTACCATACTTGTAACATAAATAATATAAGTAAAATAGCAAAATAATACTAATAGCTAATTTACTAAGGGTTAAAAATTGAATAATATACAAAGGGATGAAAATTTTGAGTTAATATTTACGAGCTTAACACATCTGTTCACATACCATCGATTGATTATATTTTGTTGCTTTCGTGGTGGATGGATCATATAATGTTTAATATTTTGTGTGGTTTTTTTTTCTGGTACAACCACTGTGTTACGAGTATGTATTATCCACCCACCAACAATAAGGATACTTTTTTTTTTGTTAAGAAACAATATAATTTGTCATTTTGTTTATTTATTCTTAAGGGGTTATTATATTGTAATATTATGATGATGATTTGTTTGCATATAAAGTAAACACATTTGGATATATGCGATCATGAATTTTAATGTAAATATTTGATTTTTTGATCGTTTCATTATAAGTTCCATATTATGGAAAATTGAAAGAAAATTTATTTTTGATTTTAATATATTAATGCTTCACAGAGCTTATAATAATAATAATTCATAATTAGCCTCAAGAGTTCTACATTTTATTGGGGTTTATTAAATGTTTTTTGTGTTTAGAAGAATAATGTATTTTATTTTTAATATCTTCTATATATTGACATATGTGTTTTACTGGGATGAGAGTCAATATAATATGTAGGAATAAAGAATAAAATCTGCAAAACCAATTATTTTAATGTAATTGCATATAATTGAGTTTTTCTTTGAGTTTTTCAATTGAAAAAAGTTTCGAAACTTAATTCACATCATAGAATCAAATATTATTCCATAATTTTGTAAATTTGTTTATTTTACTATAACACTTGTATGATGGATTAAAAAAATTGAACTATCAGTTAAAATGTAATTTTTTTTTGTTACCTTTGATAGCATTAAAATTTAACTTTATTTAACACAATATTATATTATGTAAATATATTTTCTTCAATTTAAATTGAAATACCAATAACATTACATAAAATGGAATATTATTTAATTACAAGGATCTCAATTCATATAAATTAATTTCTCTTATCATCAAACGTAAAATATTAAAATGATATACAAATATATACTCGTATTCTGGATATATTATAGAGGGAACAGTAAATTAAATTTTCGAAATGCATGTGCATAATTTAAATAGTATACCCTCTAACTAGAATAAGTTACTTTGAAAAACAAATTTGGATTTGTTAAGGGCTAATTTGAAATTATTCTAATATGTATACTTCATATATTCATATATATATATGAATGTATTTGCAATTATATACTATAAGCACAGTATATTTACAATAAGTTTCAAATTGTATGAAAGTTATATGCATAATATTTTATAATGTACGTAGAATTACTGAATCTATAACATAATAATTTTGAGTACATTAAAAAAAATATGGTGAATGTATAATTTACTGCACAAAATATATAAAAAAAATATCAGGAGCAATATGGAAGACGTAGTTCCTCGATTTTGAAATCTTGTTTTCAGATAACTTGCGAAATATGCTAGAAGTCATATAAATAGTATATATAAGCATCTAGAATACTCAACCTATCTGCGTATACTTCTATGTGGTGTGACACATGACTGATTCGATTGTAATATATATACCAAAATATGGTATGTGATTGAGTCTAAATACAACCATATACATCCAAGTAATGTACAGGTGCAAATCGAAAATGATGTTGATTTTAAGTCTGAAATACTATGTCATATCTATTTATAATATACATAATTTTTATTTTATTATTTCTATTAATAAATATTATTGACGATTCATTTTATTTCAGGGAGACATTTTGCAGCTTTGTAATCAAAGAATTTCATTTATGGTTTATTCAAAAGTTACTACAAAAGTGAGTACATTATTGTTTAGTTTTAATATAATACATTTTTTCGAATATTATCTATTTGTTCAGCATTACACTTAACATTTCAAAAAATATTGTATAACAATTTTCAGTTTCTAAAAATAGAATAATTGTGAATAAAATGTCTCATTCTATAATATAATTGTGAATGCCACATAATTGAATAAGAATCATCGCAATTTACTAAATATAAAAATTTCTATTATTTCTAAACATTGAATATGTTTGGCGACAAACTTTGAACATAAATGTTATTGAAGAAATGCTTGTTAGGCTGCGAACCTATACGATTTCCGGCAGTCATTCTCATTTATCTTCATCGTAATCTTAAGATATGACATCAAATGTTGTAGTATTAAACTATAGAATTTTTTTTAAATATAGCAGTTTTTATAATTAGTCATCTGTCATCAGACATCAAAACAATGGCCAAACGATATCACACTGACAACACACCTCTGTTTCACCCATTTCCAATATTTTTGAGTTATTATTCTGTTTTTTAGCTGGTTCTAAATACACTTTTATGTATCCATATATTTGTTGAGGACTTAAGTCCATTAAAGTATTCAATTTTTTTTTCACAGTATTTGAACAATAAAATAATAACTGAACTTAATTTCTGTATAATCAGAAAAAATACTCTAAATACTATGTATATATTCCATTGTAGATTAGTGTTATCTTCCTTTTAACTAATTCGGTTTTCTTACACAGTCCTTGTTCCTTATAGTAGTTTTACAGTATATATAAAATCGCACGTAATTATGTAAATTGTCGTATATCAATAATGTTGACTTTCTGGATACTTGTACCGGATATTTAATTTATCATATATTTTAATATTATTTATTGGGCTACAGATTTTGTATATGGATTTATATATTTTGATGTTACTAAAATTACAATTCATTTGAATAGATAATTGCAATTAATTTATGGAATGAAGTATCCTGAAAAAAGAAAAAACCGTGTGAAATAATTAATGGATGTAAACATATTCATGTACATCCAATTAAAAATGTGAAAAACTCATTTAGAAAAACTAACAATAGAAAATGATAAATTATGAAAATTATTATAACACCACAGAAGTATATATATAGAGAAACTCTTTAAAATTATTTATGTTGTGTAGATTCTAGTAAAATCTGCAGTCATTTAACACTGTATGAATAACATCCCTGTTAATACAAGAAACTTCTATATATAATGCTCTTCAAGATTTCATGTAATTATTGTATCTACATACGAGTGTATATATTGTTTAATGAAAACTTGGAAAACACTTGGAAAACAATGAAACAATGTGATAACAATCTGATAATAGTGTTATACCCCCTAACAACAACAGAATATGTTATGCACTTGTACTTATTCTATTTGTGCAACTGATAATACTAAATGTACGTACATATGGAGAGTATAATATAAATATCGTACTACTTTGCATGAAATAATAACTATTGTCTATGATGTTTCTAAGAAAAGGGGTTGTATATTTCGTTGTTTTTCATATTTACGTGATTTGCTGTAGGCATATTTTACTTAAGAAATTTTCTTACATAATATGAGAAAATATACACAATATTTTCCATTATAGAGTTTGTTTCATCAAATATTCCCATGAATATTTCATTTATGTACTCGTATATGCAAAAGATTTTTTTTTTTATATATAAATGAATGTATAACACCGTACATCTAATAATATATAAATTTGAAGTTGTTCAGAAATATATAGCCAGTAAAGTCGAGTGAAGTGTACTCGTATGTTAAGAATGAAGTCTATATATATATATATATATATATATGTATATAAAAATTTAGACCAAATTTGACATTTGATATCTTAGCACACATTTTTTTTACAGTAAAATTCTAAATTGAATTTGATATGTTTTCAGGTCACGTGTCATTTATAATTTTTCATTTGGAAAATTAGATTAAGTTTTCTTTATTTTTATTTTGTATTCTATCAAAAAATGAATTTCTTATATGCCTTATAGAAACCTCTGCTCGTACATATGATGAATTTCTCTGAAATGATGATATAAATTCGAACATTTTATACATCATAAAAATTCCAGAAATTCAATTTTCCACAATGGAAAATATTAATTTCTCTTGTCTATACATTAAACGACTAAACTATACCGAAAATTCATCATATATATATATATATATAACCTCGTACATTTTGTATATAACATGTATATAACAGTTGCGGAAAAACGAACCCCAATACAATCAAAATATTGTTCCCTGTTAAGTTATCCCTTATTTTAAGTGGCCACCCACTTTGTAATCTGACACCAATCTGAAATGGTATACGGGGGTAACTTTTATTTGTATTTTTTTATTTGTTTCTGCTTTAAAAGGAATCAAACTTAAAGATTTTTCCTTTTTTTTTTTGTTGTGCCTTGAAATAATCTAATCAAGTAAATTTACAATAAGAATTTGAAAAATTGATGTTGTACATTATTTAAGCATATTGATTTGTTATTTGATTGATTTAAATGCGTTTTTCTTTTAAAGAATACAAAATATATCTGTAGAAACTTTAGTACTCAAATATTTCTATTAGGTATAAGCTGCTTACTTTTGTACTTAGATCTACGAATGTTAGAATCCTAAATTCTGACATAGAATCCAAATCTTACCATTAATGATGATCTTTTTTTTTAAAAAAAAAAACTAACAACTATCTGATAGATTTGATTCAGAAATGTGTATCTACCATCATATTGTTTTATCTAAATTCTTCTTCATTCTATTTATTATATTTTAATGTAATCACAAAGTAAATTAACACAAAGATTAAACACATTGATGATATGTTGATACTTTCATGCAGTAGATGCAGAAACTTATTCGACACAATAAACAAGTGAATGAAATTCTTGATAATAAATTTCAATATCCAAAAGTTGCAATATTAGCCGATATTCAATGGGTAAATAACTAGTCTAGATTATCTTCAAACTAACTGAACATTTAGGTCTCAATTATATAGAAGACATCACAAGAATAATAGTTTATTACATACACAATGATTTCATTGCTTGAGGTTAATAGAGTAGGTAACTGTGGATATATATGTATCATTATGTTGAATTTGTTCAGATATAGAACCGAAAAATTATTATTGATTCTATACATTTTCCATTGGAAAATCTCAATTAGTAGTTATTTTGGTTGTCATTTGGTGTTACTTTAAAAAGAACGCCAAATTAATATTGTACTGCCAGTCTAATCACCCATATTATATTGTAGGAATCGAGTTCATATTGTTTCTGAATTTGAAACCAATTTTTAAGGTTTTCTTCGAAAATATGTGAAACTATTTTTCCAATAATTGACTATTTTATAGTTCAAATTCAAAGTCAAACTCATTGTATGTTACACGTATAGTACGTATAGATAGACCCATACCATTTCCTTAATACATAAAAGTAGATTATCTATGAACCCAAATGTCTTCAACTTACAAGTTGAACACTCTATATACGGCAGACTAGTATTATTTTAAAGTCACTGATGTCACATTACCATTTACCTATGATTTAGAATATTACATTTTCATTTCTTTAGTCCATGTAGTTCCAGGAAAAAAAAAACATAATTTTGACATTGTAATCATTTTTTTATCAAATATTTATTTAATAATTTTTTTTCTGCAAAAATTAGAATTGTAAAACTGCGAATAATAGGAAGTAATTGTGTATGGAAAAAGATTTTTTTATAATCAACCCTTGTTCAGACATTATGTCTATATTATTAAATATAAAGTAAGCAACACATTGCAGACAATGCAATTATACTTGGAAAAATAAATAAAACAAATGAAGAAGAAATAAATCCTTTTGTTTTTAAGATCCCGACATGTTTCAGCCCATTTCAATTGTACTCTAAATTGTCCTTTAATTATATTTATACTACACTTATATGCCGTATGGAAAGTACTGTAAAATAAGTCCTTTAAAATTTTTATTTAATAAACAAGACTGTCGAAAGCATCCCCCAACAATTATGATTTTTTTTTTTTTTTTTTATCCCTGTTGTTTTTCTCATGTGCTTTTTATTGTTTTTATTATTTTAAATATTTTGTGTTTGTTATTTATTTTCAATTTGGAAATTTGTAGTGAAATTTTATTTTTTAATTGCTTAGGGCGCTTAAATTGTTTTCATTTTTTATTGTTTTTTTCTTAAATAATTTTCTCGAGTGTGAACAAAATTTGTGAAAGAAAAATTAACAAAAGAATTTTAATTATTTGTTTGTAAAGCATTTAGAAAATATTATTTGTTTAAAATTAAGTTTAGTAACCCTTTCGTTGAAATCCTACTGTTTGCAATAATGAATTTATTTAATATTATTGAACCTTTGTTTGCATGAAGGAGAGTTATATTAATTAAAATTGAAAACAATTAACTAATATTTTTTTCTTAATATGTAAATAAGCGTTTTTCTGAATTACTAAAATATTAGTGTGTACATTGCGGAAATTAGTTCTAAAATTTAATATTGTGTTCATAGTAAATATTATATAGAAATGACAATTATTAGCCTCGGCTCAATGGATTCAAATCCACATTCTCAAGATCTCAATAATAATCTTCACAAATACCCATTGGAAATTATATTTTGCCAAATGATTATTACATATGCATCTAAGTTACCGCTTTACGAAAACTTGAACTTATTACTTTATAATATTCGTCGCTTTCTAAGTATCATAGCCAGACAATAGTATTGATAAACATTTTGATTTGTAATTTCAATCTACGTGAATTTTGTGTTGACAGCTACAACACTTAGTACTTTAAAAACCTTTTTCAGCACCATGCCGATGACTCTTGCCAAATAACAACCTAAGTAACCTCACAATTAATTTCGTATTTTTGCTGGAACATCAACCGTGAAATAAAGATTTGATTAAGCTTGTTTTACGACTTCAATCATTCCAATAGACAAAAGATTATCAGTACTCGTATATATATGAATTAAATAATTATAATTAGTCTATTTATATACGTGTAAGAGGTTGTATCTTTTAAAAAAAAATTAAATCCTGTAAATACAAGTTATGTAAATAATAAAATTTTCTACTTTTCTTTTATCGAACAAGGATATAAATATATACTCGTATATACAACGTAACCTAATAAAATTCTTCTGAAATTTACTCAGCTATAAATGATATAAATATATACGCGTATACTCATGTATTTATACTTTAGTAAAATAATCCTAAAAATATTGTCATGATATATAAAGGAATCTCTTTTATTGATTCTGGCTGTAATCCAAATGAGGGAAGCAAGAAAAAGTAAATAAAATAAACAGGAAAATTTTCCTTCTTTAACTAATATCCAATATTAAATTATTATATTTTCCTATAACTTGTTTAGATAAGCTTATTTTCTTTACCAAATTTCATCATAAAATCGAATAATCCGATAAAATTGACGATGGTGTATTCACAGATGGTTGATGATGTTTCCATTATGAGTTTACGTGTTAATCTGACCTAAAAAAGTTATGAAGTACAATTCACGTATATTATCAACATAAGGTTACGATTTTGTTTTTTTTTTTTGTTTGGCTATAGGGTAAAGGTTAAGAATTTGCCTCGCTTTTCCGGTAGCTTTTGAATACATAATTGTAGTTGTTTAGTGTGTTTTCTTTTATCTAAGACTTGAATGTTTAATGAGTTAAGAATCGTATATAAAAAAATTTCTAATAAGGAAAATTATTTGCTAGAATTATGTTTTTGTCTATTTATAATAATACTATATGAGTTTATGTGTTAATATACCAATGCTTCCGGATTCTATGTTAATGAGAAAGAAAACTGAGTGACAAGACAAAATCATTTGAATGCAAAACAAATATAGATTTCCATAAAATTTTATCTAATATATAATAAAATGGCTGGAATTTTACCTCTGTGTTGGTTCCTGTTTAATTGCGATTCACAATTTTTGTAGTTCCAGAACTAATGAAAATGTTAGCATTACTATACTATTAAAATTTGAGCATTACTATACTATAGTAAATAGTGTTTTAACAACTTTACAGTATATGCCACATAAAGTGTGATTGCTAAACAACTGATCACAGCACCACGTCGTGGATTCTACGTCGTAATTGAAATTAAATAATCGCAGTGAGATTCAAACATAATATTGTGATTGCTTTGTATTTGACAGGAAAATCGCAACCTGCTATTATTCGTGAGTTACTGCATTTACGTATTAATAAAATTTTTGTGTATCGAACTATTAAACGTTACAGTAATTAAAATGGTTTGAAAGATAAGGACACAAATTGAAAGAAATCCATGTCAGAGTTCAGTAATATTGTCTATATAGCCGAACCTGTCAAGCGTACGTCGCATACTGAATAATGAGCTTTACGAGATACAAATTTTCCAAGATGTAACACTTGGTGTTTTCTAAAAACATGTAATCAAACAGTGTGTAGTTGAAGGTCATTTTTAATGGCAATTTGGACAAAGAAGTTGCTTTGTGTAAATAATCCACTGCTTCGATGAACTGCTGTAACTGCAAATGGTATCTCCTTTCTATTCGTTTCCGGTTGTTAAGGTGAACCATCAAGTTTACCGACAAAAGATGTTAAGCAATGCGTTGGAGTCTTGGTGGCATACAAATAATTTGATTCCAACCGTTGGGCATTACAATAAGACGTAGTGAAATTTTAGTAAAACTAAAAGGGGGAGAAAGAAATAAATGCAAATGCTAATGATAAAATAAAGAGTAGAAAAAGGAAATGAAAATTTATTCATAAATATTTGAATGATGCAAATGTATCCGCATTTCAAGCATCCAACGTAAAAGAAATCCAGTGGGATTGAATACATTGAGGAAATGAAGTAAGCAATTTTACTGACATATATTGTGAGCGTGTTACGGGTGACAGCGCGTGAAAGTTAAAGATGGGTTAAGTAATCACGATGATAGTCGGTCACCAATTAAATAAATTTATCTGGAAATCGAACTTGACGGTATCGTAAAAATTGTAATTGAAAATTGACAATAAATATGAAATCTTTTTTCACAATTTTTACCAGAATAAACATCTAACTATGGAATATCTCATAATTCATCTCCAAAATTCGATATAATTTAATTTGATCCAAATGAAAGATTAAATTAACTTGCCTAATGTGTTAAATAAAGTTATCGACATTTTATATAATTATTGAATATCGTATGTATGTATAGTTGGTAGAATGGATTAGAAAAAAGATGTGAAAGTCAATGTATAATGTATATATATA
>JANSTX010046573.1:0-12133 GCA_027564355.1 Penthetria funebris | reverse complement strand
ATACAAATTTGTGTGCAGTTTGTTGGTAAATTATATCAAATAAAAAAGAACGGTTTGGTCTCATAGCTGTTGTACTAGTTATTTAAAGTTTTCGCAATTTGTTTACTTAAAGAAATACTGTGATAAATTGAAAAACAACATTAGCGTATCTAGAATATACAAGTTTCTATAGACTTTTTGAATTGGTATACCATACACGATACAGATTGATATACGAGTAATTTCTGTACATAAATATAAATAATGTAAACCTGAATCAAAATAGATACAATCTTCAAAATAAACACTCAGAAAATAATTGGAAGCCATAAAAAACAGCATTATCGACCAAATCGTCAATTTAATATTTAATATATTTAAGATTCGATTTAGCATTCTCTACTGAAAGTTGAAAATGCTATGATAAAGATGAAACGAAATAAGACCAATTGGTTCATACCATAATATCCTTGCTAGATCTGGGTGATATTATTGGTTATAAATGGTTAGCAAATTTATTAAAAGATCTTAAACGGAGATGCAATATCAAATTCATAGAGACGATGGTATGAGATAAACAGAAGTGCTCAAACTGCAGATACCAATCACACTTTCAAAATATGGAAAAGAATTTTGAACATAACATACCACATAATCTAATTAATAATTCAGAAAACTAATTCAAACTCATTAAAGGCAGTTCAACAACTGATGCTATACAAACACTTTACATATAATGTTGGAAAACTACAGTGAAAAATAAGATCTCCATATAATATTTATAGATCTTGAGTATCTAGACATCTTGTTTGGCAAGCATTAAAATCTCAAACAGTTTATGAAATATATACGTGCGTAATCCGGAAATTCATAACGTAAAATTGATTTCAAATATTTTTGGCCACCCACAAAGTAAGTAAGTATCGATTGTTTAAAATAATTTGAACATAATTAAAAATGCAGAGAGTGACGATACATAAAACAAAAACATGTGGACATATAGATTGAATGTTGCCAATAGTAGTGTAGTGTAATAAAATGTAAAATAAAATAATTTACCAATTGGAAAATAAAGGATCAATAATTATCCGGTTATACAGTTTAATATTTGGGTTGAGTGGTTCGTAAATTCTCAGCTACATAGTTTATTTTTGAAATGTTTTTCCAATCAGTCGACAAACACGACATTAACACCATCTTTTCAGTCTCTACTAACATATATCGGTGGTCGATTTACCGGTGATACTGCGTACAGGTATATATGGGTTGAGTAGCCTTGATGATAGTCGACCTCTCCATTGGTCACATTAACACAATTTTTAAGACATTATATATCATGGCATGTATCGCACACTTTTTTTCAATAACAACTAACTAACTATAAGTTAAACTAAAGTAATATTACTAACATTAAAGATAAAAACACAGCTACGAGTAACTAATAGATATGTAATTTTAAATAAAATAAGAACATTCATCAACACATACTAAGTTGAGCAATGATTAAATATTGTTTTTAAATATTTGTTTGAAATTGTCCCAAAAATATAAATGAGTACATAAATATATGTATATTGAAGCATATTATATTTAAAGGTGACATTAACATCATAATCAATATGTCTTATCTGAAAATACTTTATATCTTATCAACACGAGCATAGTAAGAGAAGTAAATGTGTATTAAATAGATAATAGATAAGACATATATTTAGTATAGAACGAGTATATATTTACGGTATAATTCAATTTGTTTTGATTATACATTTCAATTCAAAATCTATTTTAGTTTCGTATTTTCATTTAAATTGGAATTATTAGATGAAGAAATGAAGGTACAATCAAAAAAAATACATTAGTTCACTATATGTACTAATAAAAATCGATAAATTCATTTGACTGTTACAATATTGCCAATTTCGTATGGAACTGTTGAGAATTTCGAGTTATAAATTGTAAACACTCCTTCAAGTCACATATTCATAAGAAAATTGCTGATAAAGAAAATAATGAAATAATCAATTATCTACAATCACCTCTATGGACAAATAGATCTGCCAATAATTAAAAACTTTTCAGTTCGTGAAATCCAAAATATACAATCTACAATGAAATACATCAAAAGCAAGCACCAGGCTATGATGTGATTGGTGGTAGGCTATTAACAGAATTAACAATAAAAGGCACAAGTAAACCACTGCTCTACACGGCCGGTTTACCAATAAATGTGAACATAATATTGAACTATCGATAGAATGGCCATCACCATTATATATGCTGTTAGTTGACCTTAAAAAAGCGTTCGACATTCTTGATAATATTATGATGTGGACAATTCTTAAAAGCTATAAAATACCATTCAAATTAATGGAAATGATCCGCGGTGTTTATAGTGACTCGCAGTGCATCATTTTGAATCGTGATGTATTTTGTTTTAATTATTGTTCCTAATCGTTTTAAATTGGGTTCTGACAAAGGTGGACCACATGATGGCTTCGGTCTAACCAATCAACCTCTTGACTTTATCGACGGGATATAATTTTTTTTGACACAAACAGAGACGGACATCTGGTTGTCACAAATCCCATTTTTTTGTTAATAGGTACCTTAGACAAATATTCAAATTGTTTAGAACAAATAGTAAAGCTTTAATGTATTGTATAGGACATTTATTTTAAGAAAAAATTAAAATTTAAAATGAACCAAGAAATGAACAGTTTAAAATGAAATATGTATATGTGAAATGAAAAATTAGATCAACAATTATAATGATTAAAGCAAAGCAAAGTTGAATATGTTCATGCATGTATTTAAATACTTGATATATAAACTATTTTTGGAAAATCGAAAAGATTTTCTTTATTTTTTTCCGAGTTCATATGCGTGTATGTATGTTTTAGTTTGGGTTTTGATATAAGACATTATAAAGGTCTCTCGTGAATATTATGACAATTTTCCTTATGTGATAACATAATTTAAGTAATTTGGAATTTAAAAAGTTAGAGCAGATCTATTGAAATTCGAGTCTTGCATATATAATATACTCGTACAAATTATTCATTTTGCAATAAAAACTATATCTTGTTTTCCTAACATTTTTTTCCACCACTTCCTGTTTACTTAATATACACAAAATCTACAAATAGTATATTTATTGAAATTTATAATGGTTTGAATTTAGATTTATATTGTATACGTAAGGAATTAAATTGAATGATATGAGCATATATACATGTAGGTAGTTATTATTATATAGGTTTAAATAAATTTTTGTAAAATTTAAAATATTCCAGTTTTATTACAGATACAAATGAGAAAATGGAAAATTCAGGTCGAATTTAAAAAGCAATAAGAATGATTTCTTAAAAAAAAATATTATTTTCTTCATCATTATCAGCTCGACGATCTGTACCGCTCGTAGGACCATAGCCAACGAATAACCACTATTGATCACAATTTCTGAACAGTACCTGCAATTTACTGCATCCATTACCCCTGGTAATACACTATACTCATTAATGACGATATTTCGCAACGTTGTTCTTGTACGACTACATCTTCTATTATCCTGAAGATTCCAGTCAAATATGCATTTTGCAATATCATCGAATGGTCGTTTCAGTATATAACCGATATAATTTCACTTTCAGGTCTACCAGTCTTCAAAAAATTTCCTTTCATATTGTATTTCGTAGGAAAATTTAAAGTACGCATCTGAAGCATTTTTTGACGAAATTTCCGTATTTGTGACACGATGTTAATTTTTACGCACATTTTTTGAAATTTGTAATTATAGTTGCCAGTTAGAGAAGTAATGTATACATTTTGTACAGCAAATACATATAAATAATAATATTTAATGTAGAGAAAGAATCATTGTCAAATGTTTATAAAAAAAAGAACGAAAAATACTCGTACACCGTGTTATTTTATGACACTAATCTTATAGTATGATCCATGAGGGTTCGTTTAACGGCAGGTATTTACCCTTAAGTAAAAAAACAGGTATATGTACAATATTTTTACCTAAGAATATTTGTTGTTTAAAAATCACAATCATTCTGGTTTAGAAGTGATAAAAGAAAATATTGCTTATTGTTATAATAATATATAAAGATATACGTATAAAGTCAATTTAATTGTCTAAAATCTGTAGGTAGTTGGTTCATATAAATATTTAACTAAATATATATACATATATATATATAGTTCTTCAATATTTTAAAATATAATTCCAACTTCATATGAGTTTTGTAGAAATAGAATACACCGCTGTCTTATCATATGATTGTAAATAAAATTTATTTTTACCTTCACGAAGGGACACTGTCACAATGAAATGATTTGTAACATTCTGTAAGACTATATAAATTATAGCAGTATTAGTTTAGATATCGTTATTATAAATGCAATTGTAAATTATGCAATTTATAGTTTTGCAAACCATCCAATTACTTACAATTTGAAGAACTGAAGTCATTTTATAATCAGTAAATATAAGCTTCAACGCATTGGACAAGCATATGGTGTCTGATCATCATCATCAACATCTTAACATTTACGCCGCAAGGGTGCATAAGACAGCAATACGATGTTAATTTCTCGTTTCTAATATGCATATAACATAAAATGTGAACTCAAATAACTATGATGTTAATTTGCCGTTTCTTAATATGCATATACCTATCTAATGTTTAGGAAAATGCTAAAATTCAGATTTAA
Source organism: Penthetria funebris (assembly GCA_027564355.1). NCBI lineage: Eukaryota > Metazoa > Arthropoda > Insecta > Diptera > Pleciidae > Penthetria > Penthetria funebris. Next base: position 7,432 of record JANSTX010046573.1, on the reverse strand, counting down.
ATTTGCTTATTGGAATGCATCGGGCGGGGCTATATAATTTATTATTCTAATTAATCGGCAATCGAATTATTACTAACTTTACGATGTTTCAGCAGCTAATATCCATAACTGTTGACACACATATTTTGACAAGCGTTAAACGTATCACAGATTATACGTATGATAAATTGTATAACAAATTGGACAGACAATCGTATCAACCGTCGTACAAACATTTTGCACACAAATTATCCAACATACCTGTTAAATGAATATGAAATTAAACAAACCTGCAAATAAATATTACGCAAAAAAAAATTTAAATAATAATTGTACATTTTCTGTTTGATTAACTTTTGTGTAGTAAGTTTGGATATAGTCAATATCACAATGTCTCGTGATATGTCTAGAAAGAAAAAAATCGATCTTCTGTTTGTAATACTTATAAGTGATGATGACAATGAAACAAAAGAAAAAAGATGGACTAAGAATTGGTAAGCGAAATCGGTGTTCAAACATAAAATTATTTTATGAGTTGCGAGTGTATGAACCAACTGACCTTCAAAATTACTTGAGAATAGATTACGAAACATTAAAAATTCTATTGGATTTAGATTTAGCAACTGGAAATTCACATGTTTTGCTATTTTCACTGCCTATTGGACAATTAAAACAGTAATCGAAACCATTCATGTTATGTATGTTCAACACAACAAATTTTATTACAAACTTATGGTCATTTCCATGCAAAACTGACCTACACGAGTAAGACTTGAATCCATCAATGTAGTGCTCCTCCATATAGTTAATTTTACGGTGTCAAGAAAAAAAAAATTGTGAAATCATAGAAATCGGTGTTTTATCGGGAAACATAATGAATTTCACATACCCATATTCGTACAGTGTGCAATGATTTCCTAGCAAATATTGACGATAATATACACATCAAACAGTGTATTTTAAATAGTATCTTTAAATATCAAATAAAAAGATTCATAATTAACGTAAGCCACAAAATTTGTAATTAATACTTTGCGGTTTTGACTGACGAAACCCGCATCATATATCACACTAATCTTTCTATAAAATTATTATAATTCATTTACTTATTCTAAAAATAATTAATGAAAATATATTTAAAAACATAGAAAATAACAAATGTACTTACATATAAAATTCTGCAAGACAATTATAAATAAATATTTAGGATATCCAAATTTAGTATATATATAGTTCAATAAATAAACTATCACTACAGGCCAAAGGGCCATTTCGTTTCTAATTCAATTTCATTTAAAATCACAGATTGGTTAATTTTTTCATGTAATTTCATGAAAATTATTTTTTTTTATTATAGCACTTCAATATAAAAATCATTCAAAAATTTCTATACCACCAAGCCACATGGTAATTGTTAATATTACGCAAAAATATTAGTTTATTATTTTCGATTACCAAAGATAATTACTAACATAATATTACTACACAAAAAAAAAATCAAACCCGCCCGCAACAAAAATAAACACATATCAAAGTATAAATATCGAAATGAAAATTTTAGTTTTTGGTTGTGTACAAATTTTATATTAAAAAAAAAACACACGGATAATTGCAAATATTAATAATACATTATAGTAAAATTTAAATTTAAGTTTAAAGTAAACAAAATTAAATAAAAATGAATTATATATACACTTGCCAGAATACAATCATATCGTTTCTTAACTCACTCAACAACTTTTCGCTAATGGTTTTTGGTAAAACTATTGTCATTTTATTTTGATCCGCGGCATCGGCATGAAAACATTCGTGATATATGTCAAATGATCGGTTTTTTATTTGGTACTGAGCAAATCTTAATATGAGCAACAAAAATGATATACCGTTTACATAAAAAGTAAAAAATATTTTTCTTTACTTAATTTACATGAAGCAATCTAGTACCTTATTATTTATTGCCGTAATAATTCAAACAATTATATTGTAAATCAGTTTAAAATTACAATGTAGTTCTATTTGTTAAAGATGTATATTTAAGCAAATCTATTTTAGTTATACATTATATGCATATTAGAAATTATTAATGCATAGATGTAACTAATCATTAGATTTTATATTTTGTATTAGTTTGAACAAGATTATATTTCCGGACACCTTTAATATTATTAAACTATCAAAATCACTATTTTATTTGCTAGTTATTGCCTAAATTGTAACATATTTCCAACATTAAAAAAATATTTACGAAATTTAATTTTACGGTATTAAATTGTAGTTTGAATGTTTTAAAATATTTCAATATAAAACGACAATCTTTAGTTTTGCTAAAATATGAAAATTTAATTATAAAAAAAATATAAATTTAATAAAAAACCAAATAACTCTTTTGTATTTTATTGATTCATTTTCCTTGTTGTTTTTTGTTCAATAATTTTTATAATATTATTTATTATTTTATAATATTATTTTATATAAATCTATGTACATATTATTTTCTTTTTAATAAATTGGCAAATTAATTTTTTTATTTTTTACATTTTTTGGCAATTGTTATTTATACTGTAATAAATACAGTTGTTATATAAAATAAATAACAATAGCAAGAAAAACATTATTATAATTATAATTCCAATTTGCTATGAATTTTTCAGTAAAAAAACCAGATTTATTTATATTATTAAGTCAGTATTACGTTACAATTGGATAATCTCTGTGATCACATATAAAACTCAGTACTCCCTGATCAATAAATTTGATGTATGTTATAATATAATGCAAGATTGACCTCGATTAATCGTATTAACTATATATATATAAGGCATAAAATAGTGTTGTGTTAAGATAAATAATATTTTAATTGAATATATTAGAGAGGTTTAAAATAGCTCTTCTGGAAGATCATTCCATAAAACGATCTAATTCTCCTACATACTTCCTTTAACATAAGTTAAAATCTATCATCTACTGTATTGTAACAATTAAAAAGAAACATATTTCGTAAATTTTATCTTTAAATCATATTAATTAATAATGAAGTCTATGTATGTAAATTAATAATAAAAAATTATGTTTAATAAACAAATTTATAAACAAAAATAATATAATAGGGGGGGTAACAATTCTGGAATTATAGAATTACAATCCAACTAAATAATTATTGTAGGTTTTTATGTATGTGATAACTTTGCATAAGATTTTGTTTCAATAATGTGACGAAAACAATCTTATAAAAATCTAACAATTGTTTACATAATCTTAAAATTATAAATTAATTATTATAATAATATTGATGTACAAGTTCTTATTTTATAAACTTACAATACTGATCTTTTAATGTACATTACGTTTACTTGATTTTAGTTGGCGTTTATTAGTTGGATTTATATTTTGAGCAAATGAATTTATTCCGTTTCGATCATGACCGGTATTTAGTATGCCTGTGAATGGAGTGCTTGTAGTATGTGTTGTAACAAATGGTTTTGGAGGATATGGTATTCTAAATAGTTGAATATTAAGATGATCGCATATTTCTAAACAAACCTGTTAAATATTAAAAACGAAAAAAAAAATATAAATAATTGTTTTAATATTTGCCATATGTAAGAGGCATTTACTATTTATTATACATCAATTTAATGATTATAAAAGAGAGAATTCGACGTTGAATAATATCATTTGGTATTACATGTACTGGTAATTTATAAATGATAGTTGGAGATAATCAATGTTATAGTAACATTGAATACTATCAACTCAATAATTGAAAAATATTGTGAAAATTATTAATTTATAACACAGTTTTCGTCAATAGGATCGTGGACACTTCAGGGTAATGGCGAAGACCTGTTCGACCAAAAATAACTGGAAATGATGATGATACAATATTATATAATCAATTAAGGGTCTTTTCTGTCGCTATTACATTTTCTCTATTGGGATCAAATTAATGTTTATATTGCAAATTGATGTTGGACACTGTAGAGATATTAACAAAATTTATTTTCCCTATTTGTATGCCCTTAACTCTTGTGCTGCGGATCACCTGTCTGTCATTTAGAAGATGTAGGTTAATTTACTCTCTTCTGACATAGTAGATGATAAATAAAGAAATGCACTTTCTAAGTACCACAAAAAAGATCAATATCTAATGTGCACAAGTGTACTCAAATGTAAAAAAATAAAATCTAAATTAAATAATATTGTACCTGCGAGCAATATCTCATTAAATCAAATGTACACCAAATCATTGATATCCATAATGCCAAATATTCTGGTAGAAAATTATTAAAATATTGATTAATAGATAGTAGAACTGGACCAAATAAACTACAATCTTTGTAATCCATTGAACTTTTCGTCATATGTGCAATCTATAGGACAAATAAAAATTATACCTTAATAATTTAAATTATTCATTGATATGAGATATGAAAAATAATAATATCTTACCACAAGTTTATTTGTTAATTTAGCAGAAATCATTCCAAACGTTAATACATACAAACATGTATATTTTTCAAATATATTGTCTGTAGATTTCAATGATATTATAAACGCTGTGCCTACTACCAAACCTATTGGTATTATTGGTGATAGAACACTGGTTCCCTATAATTATTGTTAGGAAAAAAATTAGTAACGATCTACTCTCTTTTTTTTATCTTGTAAAAACATAAAACCATACATTTATTAATACATGATATTAGTTTCTATTAAATTTAATTAAAGTTAATTAATGAAAGTTTGTCAAATTGTAGCAATTTTTTTTTTTTCAATGTTTTAGGATACAACAAATATACTTAAGAAATAAAATCAATTAACGACAAACTTTTACTAAAACATATTTATATTCATTTGTGTAATTAATTCAGACACACCACAAAAATACCAAATTTTGTTTAAAATTTTAATTAAAATTACAATAAATTAAATGAACCATAACTTAATTTGTTTTGATTCGTATAATAAACATAAATTAAATATTGATTCATGTTATGTATCAAAAAGACTAGCTAATTATGTATACACAGGTGAAATAATCCAAGAATTATAATGTGTATTGCGACTTAAAAATTATGATCATCATCATCATCATCTTAATTTACATAACTTAAATGAATGCGTTAATGTAAAACCGAACTGGACATTTCAAATTATAAATTTTGAATCAGACACTGTTCCAGATTTGTACAACAGAAAGTATCGAATAAGTAGTATATTATAGTTTTCAAATCTCTGTGTATTTTATTCATTTAAATAAAAGTATTATTTTCGTGAAATATATAGCTCTGACGACAGGAGTAGACACTCAAATATGTGTTAATCATTGGCGTCATGAGAGTCGTATTTATCAACTTGGTGAATAATATTCATTCACCCCAGCAAACTATAACTGTAAGTGTGATTTGTGTGTGTCACTATGTTAAATTAAGCTAACGTATTGTGGTGACCACCAACTGACAAATGGAGTGGTCAACATTCATCGTGGTTTCACAACCCATATATACCTCCACGCGATGTCATCTCGATCACGATATATGTCATGTTTGTCGACTGGTTGAAAACCAAAATGTTTCAGTAACAAACTAGGTACTAGAGGATTTTTTCACCACTCTACTGAAATATTCAATACAACAATGCAATGACAAATTTACATCACAGTGTCGCCCTTCATACTTAAAAATTAAGATTATTGTGAAACCAGCTTTTTGATTACAGAGTTTCTGGAAATAGTTTGAGATGATTATGATAATGATAATAATTCATAAATAAAGGTCGAATTAATTCATAAATAAAGGTCATCATAAACTAAATAAACAAATGAATTAAATTATTTCGTTTTTACATATAAAATACAATAAAAATAATGTAGAAAAAACAAACAATATGAATAAATATTCCAATAATTGAGTGCCTAGTGAGTGCTTCATTTTTTTATTACTTAAATTATGCACAACAATACAAAAATAAATATTCATAAATACAATTTATAACAATAGCTGTGTGTACCATGCATTACAAAAATGTGTTATAGGAAGCAAATTTTAGTTTATTATTTGTAATTATCGAAGGCATCTTCGAATTACTAATTAATAACTTATAAGAACTTTAATATGATCTTTTTATATAGATTTTCTGAACATCTTAATGGTAAAATGAAGAGATCAATTGAACGAAAAAAAAAAAACGACGTGAAGCAATTAGTGAGTGATTTTTTTGATGCCCTAAATGTCTTTGTGAAATAATGTTCAAGACTCTTGACAATATCACCCAATCAATGAGTATGATACAATTATGATTGCATTACATTATTATTTTATTATTGTTTTAACATGTTAAAATGTTATTTGGGAAGAAAGTATGTGCTAAAAAGCGTACAATTTACGGGCGTTTCGCTCAATCAGTAGGTTTCGAAATGATAATGAAATACATTATATTTTACACAAATTTTAGGGTGTTATGTAAATCATATATATTTCTTGTATATAATATATGCATTGTTTTAAAATGATATTTTTTATTTATAAATAGTATTATAAACGCTATATTAAAAAAAAATTAAGTTAGCAAAAATGAACAATTTTCCATTTACCATAAAATATAGTTTTAATATCAAATTTGAAATAATAAAATTGTAAAATTTATTAAATTAAAAAGCAAAAAAAAAAAAATAAATAATTAAAGTGATGATGAAAATGAATTATAATATGTATGTGATTAGATTACTTTACAGGTGAATTTGTAATCAAAAATGTATTTACAATTGATTATAGTAACTATTAAAAATACATATTTGTAATTTTTTACGATAAAAATTCTTATAGGATTTGTATATTTATAATAACAGAATTAAGTATAACTGATTTACAATAATCTCAAAAATTATTTCTAATATAATGAGAAAATTGTGTAATAAGTAAGATTTTAAATACTACATTTGACTTTCTTTCCCAATGAGTTTATGTATTTTGGTATTTTTGTACTTATTTATTTGATGATTAAGAAATTAGATTTTAACTATGCAGTATGTACATTCATAATTTTAATCGATTCAAAAACTTATGTAAATGGTTTGCACAGTTGACTAGAATTTATAATTTTTAGTCCCATTGCCATTGACAGAGTGTCAACATATATTAACACCAAATCAAACATAACTAAAAAATGTATTGCCAAGATGCGATTTGGATACCACATATGTGTTCATTATTTGCAAAACTGAAATTCGTTTAATTACACTTTAATTGTGAAAATATGGTATCGGAATAAACTGATGTATATGTTTAAATTATGATGCAAGTTTTGTACACAAAAACGCAAGTTAACATCATATTATCTTGTCAGAAGGTCAGATATTTTGAAATTGGGAAATGGTTGTTTAAATACAGTTGATGTTGTAATCACTATATATATATATATATATAATCTATATATATATATATAGATTCAATAT
>JANSTX010046562.1:0-10833 GCA_027564355.1 Penthetria funebris | reverse complement strand
AACCATAAACAAAATTTTGTGATTGATGCTAAAATACAATATTCAAACCAAACAGTAAACATTTTATAAATGCTTGATTCCGACAAACTGCTGAAGATATATATTTAGTATCATCAATTATGATGGGAAGGAGTGCATAGAAGACAGAGTATAATCAATTGGACAAAGTGGTTCGTTAAACTCAATGAGCGTAAACAATTAGATATTACAAACCAAATAAATATGCTGGAAAAGTGTCAATAAGGCGTTGATGAAAATTACCAGATAATATTTGAATAAGCTACTGTAAACAGGTCCTGTCTTACACACAATAAAATTGAATGTAGATCGGCTATACGAAGATTCCAAACATGTATTTCAAGTATATGTGAAATAAAATTCACATTGTTACTGCCCTGAGCGTTCACTCAAAATGATCGTAACGTAATATTCTTCTGCAAAATAGCAACCTTTTGCAAAAGGATGAAGACCATAAAGAAGTTATATAATAGAGCAGAATGTTTTTTATCAGTAACTAATTACAACAAAGAACAGTACGGCTAAGAGAACCCACACGAGCCGAATGGAAGAGCGAAAACCCCTTAAATGATTTCGATGCCATCATTTTCAAAAACGGTTCCAAGATGGAAACCGGGATTGTTGCTGGGGTTTTCTCAGACACTCTAAAATTTAAGCTTTACAGACAATTCAAGCGTATTCCAAGCGGAAATTCTTTCTGTCTGGCAGACTTCGATTCCCATCGATAACCATGGACAGTACGGCCACCATTATGTCACTTACCTCGTTGATCTGCAAATCAAAAAATACATTGATGAAAGCAAATAACGCTGTCGAAGTTACACTGTTATGGGTTCCGGGACACAGGAACATTGAATTGACATATCACGAGCGGAACAAATGTCTCCGCCACTCAGTGAACAAAACAAAGATGCTGGCCTGTACTATATGAAAATAGTCAATGCTAGGTGGAAAGGATTGCCAATATGGATATTATCTACGATTACTTGGCTCATCGTATCGACAGAGTAAAACGGTTGAAGTCCTACAATTATCATTGTTATCAGGACGTGGTCAGGTCCGTTGCAACGTCTTTTTGTCGCAGTTGCGGCGATGTAGACTAAAGGGAAACTACATCGCATCTTCTTTGCAGATTGCCGGCACTTTCTCAGCAGCTGGGCGAGCATATACTATCGAATCTATCAGAAATTACAACTAAAAGATCAAGAAATTTGGTGGCGTTTCTAAACGCCACTAGTTGAATTTAATGTGTCTATCTGATATGAGAATAAATGATATGATGATGGCTTCAATATAAAAAAGTACCCTCAGTGTCGATAATGGAAACTTAGAGAATATATTGATCTCTCAATGCTGGAATAAATAAAGACCAAATGTGCCGGACAATGTTTCATTTAAATAAATTGGAATTTCCTAATTAAAGTGGTAAACCTATGGATACAGAACATTGTAAAAACTTTCAAGATTTATTCAAATCTGGATAAGGTAATTGCATCGATCATTTTACCAAACTGGACAGGATTGATGGTGTAAAACGTTGATTCGTCAACGACAATAACAATATAATTGATTAATAATTAACATTTTTTTTACAAAAATACATTATCCCTTTTGATTATATGAACATTATAGGACAATGTTTTGAAACTAAATTTAATAAAAAAATTTAAAAAAAAAACATTTGTCCTTAAATTGGAAACTAGTCTTTACTTGATTAAGTACTTCACCACATAAATACAATTTTTTCCCCTTCAACATTCTGATTGTCATAATAAATTAACAAACAAAAATGGTGTATGATTTTCGTTTTGTTTGGTTTGGTGGAAACTTTTAGGCTAATATTTTAATTAAAATTCAATGATAGTTTGCTATTTTTATTTTTAAAATATACATTAATTTAATTGTGTTTATGTACTAATATGGCGGCTGTTGTACACAGTATTAAAGTGGAACCAGAAGTTAATTTTGAATGCAATTTTAATGAAGAAATCGAAGACGATGATGACAGTGGTGGTGTTGTTAACAACAAAAGGAATAACAACGACAAGGTTTCACATTTTTTATCAAACTATCATCAACAACAACAATCTTATAATTTTCATCATCACACCACTAATTACAATTTACATCAGAATTTTATTAATAATTTAGCAAATAATACACAAAATTTAACTACTGAATCAATAATTGATAATAACAACATTATTACTGTCACAACCACCAACTCCTCATCCAATGCCACCGCACCCAATCGACCACATATTTGTGAAATTTGTAAAAAGGGTTTCAATAGATTAAGTCACTTAAAACGACATTACCTTACACATTCCGGTGAAAAACCATATGAATGTGATGTGTGCCATGAACGCTTTACAAGAGTTGAAAATCGTAATAGACATATGTCTCAACACAGTGGTATTTCACGGTATAATTGTGAAATTTGTGGTAAAGGATTTTCTCAATTGAATCGTAAAAATTTACATCTTCGAACTCATCAAGAAGAAAGTCGACTATTTGAATGTGAATTTTGTGGCAAAACATTTTCACTATATGAACATAAATGTATACACATGAGAAATCATGTAAAGGAAAATATTAATGATAAGTTAAAAAAGAATAATTTTGATAATTTAGCATCGTCAAATGTTCAATCATCAATAATATCAGTACCGCCATCAACAGTAATCCCATTAGATATACCAAAACCATATAAATGTGATCAATGTGATAAACAATTTTCACGTAAAGATCACTTAAATCGTCATACATTTATTCATTCTGGTGTTAAACCATTTAAATGTGAAATATGTTTGAAAACATTTTCTCGTAAGGATAATAAATTAAAACATATGACAAATTGTACAATGTACTTAAAATATGGCATTGAATATAATGCTGATGATGATGGATGTGGTATTGGTAAAAATGAATTTTTCACATTAAATGATTTAAAGAAATTTAATGCAAAAAATATTCATTTCACAAATGATGGTATAATTAATAAAACATTAAAGAATGATACAACATATTTAACGAACATAACTGAAGATATGAAAAAAAGTAATGCATTTAAAACTGAATTTTTGAATGCAATGAATCTTAAAAATGCTAAAGATCGTATGGCATCTGAATTGGAACAAAATACGAGTTCTAAAGAACCATCAAAATCTACAAATCTCATATCAATTGATGGTACAGTTGAAATATTAAAAATTCCAAAATCAAAGGATGGTTCAGTTGAAATTTGTTTGATTAATAAACAACCATTACAGCAAAGTGTTGTTAAAGAAGAAAATGTTATAAAAATAATTGATGAAGAGGAAAAGGATATGAACGAAGATGATATAAAATCATATCAAAATTTTACGGAAGTTAAAACAGAGAATAATGTACATAAACGTCATACATTTGAACCAATTTATTCAAATATTGAAAAAACATTTTCATGTCAAATTTGTAATAAAATGTTTTTAAGACGAAATCATTTGATGAGACACATACTATTGCATACCGGTGAAAAACCATTTAAGTGTAATGAATGCGGAAAGGGATTCAATCGTAAAGAACATTTATCACGTCATACCGTTATACATACAGGTAATTTTATTTTAAAATTTTTGGTTACATAAATTATGAAAGGTTTTTGAAAATGCAATTACAAAGAACTGATATGGTGTTTTCTCTTAAAAATCTAAAAAAGCAACGATTATTAATCAAAGGACAGTTAGACAGTGAATTTGATCTTCGAATGTAATATTACCGTTAATTTTTATTTGGGTAAAAAACAGTAGTAAATACAACGGTTTCATAATGTACAAAACACAAAATGCCATCTTATTGGTTTACAACGAAGGAGGAGGAGGAGTAGGAGGATATGAACGTATGTGAGGTCGTAAAATTCATTATACTCAGAAAGATGGTTATATATGCTTTAGATATAATCACAATATGTTTGGGAATAAAATATTTCTTACAACGACTCAGAAATTCAAGCCTTTTGGCCGCGCTTTTTTTATCCACACACACACACACACAAGAATGAATATTACGAGATTTCTCCGTTTCCAAATCAGAAATTGTAATTAGCGTAGCTGTGAATTGGGCTCGCAATTGGTGATAAGAGGACAATAATAAAAATTAAAAATAGTATAGGAGACAGAACGGAACCATGACTGATGAGTATACTACCATTATACATTATACAAAGCCTATTAGCATTTGTATGTGCGAATGTCCGGTTTACCCCTTAGAAAACGTAACAAGGTAGACCTTTAGCAAAATGTCAATAACTACTAAATTTTAATTCATAAATTAGAAAAAAAAAATGAAGAACATGTGTTAAGAACGCCTTTATTATATATAGAGAAAACTGAAGTAAATGAAGGGAAAATCTGAAATCAAGTTATTGACATTTTGTTGAAGGTCTACCTTATTTGCTCCGGGGCATTCGCACAAGAAATGTTTACCCTCTTTTGAACGATAAATGGGGCATTCGCACAAGAAATGCTAATAGTGTTTTTTTTGTCGTGGGGATATCTCATATCGAACGTGTATAGTAAGTCCCTACTCTGGGTGCCAGTTGTGGTGTTCTGCATTTTCGCCTATTAACACATACAACCATTTCCTACAAAAAATACAATCATGTTGTCACATCTTGTCTATCCACTGTCGATAGCCAATGTGCGTGTACATCGCCAAAACTACAAGTTAATAACATCTTCATCCAATCATAAGCTAATGCCAATAAATTAAGTGTGAATCAAATGCTTAAGAATTTTTTTTTTAATGTCGATTATACTGCGACCACAGTTCAACCGACCAGTCAAAAAATAAAATTAATATTTTCATAAATTCCAAATATTAATTTTTTCCCTTTTTGTATTTTTTTTTTTTTTAGGTATAAAACCATATAAATGTAAGTATTGTGATAAGACATTTTATCAATTAATTCAACAAACCAGACATATGTCCCAACATGTACGTGGTGAATTTCAATTTTTATCGTTGAAAAAGAAACCAACACAATCACTACCATCAACAATACAATTGACAACAACAACACCACCACAACCACACCCACCATTATTAACGTCAGCTACACCAAAAACAAAATCACCAGCATCATTAACAATACCTATGATTAATAAAATTGAAAATATAAATAAAAATACAGCAAAAGTAAATGAAAATGAAAAGACTAAAATAGGTGTGTCATACAATTGTGATCGATGCGATAAAATTTATTCCCGGAAAAGTCATCTAAAGCGACATTATACGGTACACACCGGCGATAAACCGTATTCATGTGAAATTTGTAAAATGGATTTTTCCCGTTTGGCACACCGTAAGCGCCACATGACCAAACACACTAATGAAAAAAAATACGAATGTGAATTTTGTAATAAGAAATTTACACGACCCGATCATGTACTGGCACATGTTAAAACTCATGCCGGTGTTATGCCATACAAATGTCATATGTGTGGTTTACGTTTTGTCACATCCAAAGAGAAAATTGAACATATGCAAATACATTATGGTGCCTATCGGTGTGAATTTTGTCCACAACGTTTTGAAATTTATTTAGAATTATGTGAACATCGCATTAACCATCATTCCGATATGATTAATATTAATAATATAAAATGTGAAATTAAAATCGAAGATGAAAATCAAGATAGTCAAATTTATTGTACAATTTGTAATGAATCGATTCCAGTAGAAATGTATTTGGAACATAATAAGACACATAACAATAATGGTGTAGATGAAGATGATAAAGACAATTATCATCATCAAAATAATACTCTAAATACAAATAATCATAATTGTAATAGTAATAATAATAATAATAGTAATAATAATGGAATAAATAATTTTAATGCTGTTTGTACCTCAACTTCAAAAACTATTGATAATACCACTGAAGATAATACTATAAACATAAGTTATAATACCTTAAGCAAAAAAAACGGCGTTCATGATACTAATGAATATAATTCTATTAATAATGTTATTGTTGATGATGATGCTGATGATGATGATGGTGATGATGATGGTGATGATGATTATGATGAGGATGATGAAGATGATGATGATGATGATAGTAGTATAGAAACCGATGATAATTGTCATTATCTAAATTATAATGCCACAATTACTGAATTCAATTAGGAATTCTAGAACGAAATGCTAGACGAAATAATTTTTAGTTTCCAAACTATGATATAATATGTACTATAATATTAATAACTTTAACTTCTAAGTATTTTTAATGAATATTCAGGCATTGTATTGTATTTGAATAGATTAATATGACAGTATGTGGTAAGTACTTATGATTTAATAATTTATTTCAACAAATAATTTAATTATTGTTTTTGTTTCACCCTGTTTGAATTTCGCACGTTTTTGCCTTGATCTATGAAATATATTTACATACTTGTATCATATATCATATCATAAGGAACCAGAAATTTATACAGCGTTTCCTTTTTGCAAAGCAATCTATTCAGGATAACAGTTAGTATAACATTGTAACTTATAGTCGTTGCTCATCGTTTTGATAATGAATATGATTCGCAATCTATATTCTATTTTAAAATGTACAGTTCTGTATCGTAAAAGGATTAGTAAAATTTTTGATGTACATTTGGGTGTGAAACAGGGATATATATACTGTTACCACAATAAACTTCTAGAAAAGTGTGCAATATTGTAGAATGACCTATAGTTGACGTATGCATAAAGTTTCATTTATTTTGGTCATATTACAATTATAATATCTGAATCCTGTAAATTAGTCAAATTGGATTGCAGATAAATCTATTTGTAATGTCACAAAATTCTGTGAAAATCGTTATTTTATACAAGTGAAATTGATCCCGATTTTTAAGGTTTATAAAGGTTTTTCATATGTATATTTATGTATGTATTGTTATTTCTAAATAATTTGTAAAAAACTGTGAGCTATGGATATGGACAAAAACAAATAATTGAAAATATGGCGAAATCAACAAGGTATTGCGCTAGGATTTTTAAGAATTATAAACTTCTCAATATATTACTTTATAGTTACCATTTAAATTTTCTTTTTATTTAACGATATAATTTTCTCTATCTTGCAATTATATTTTTTTCTTATTGAATTCAACATCAAATCATTTTCTAAAGTCCTGGTCATTTGTTAACATTAAGCGAATAAATCACAATATCATCTGTTATGTTGTGTTCAATACTGAAAAGAGGACATGCATTTCATGTTTGTCGACACATTATGACATTATGAATAGTAAGTGTAATGAACTTCGATTGTAAAAAAAAAAAATTATGTAGTTTAATATGGATAAGGATTTTATAATAGAGGTTATCTAGGATGTATGTAATCATTATTATTATTATTATTATTTTCAAAGTACACTAAATGTGATAATTATTAAGCTATTTTTAAATTAAATCTTTATATGCAAAGATATATATATATATATTTAATATATGTAAGTAGTCACTAGTGTATAATTATGTTTAAGTTGTAAAAATATTATCAGGAATATTACAATGATTAATGTAAAAAAAAAGTATATTACATAAAATATCTTATTTATAGCTATTTATGAACGCCCGCTGTCAGAAACATCTAAACATTCCCTGACTGTTTTGGAGGATGATATTTAGACATTTCATTGGTCGCTTTAGAAATTATATAATTTAATGTGTACATTCTATTAATTTGTATTGCTGTGTGAAAACTTTACTGATTTTTATATTATTTGCTGTGCAAAAACCTACTTTTATTGATACACTAGCACATTTATGATCTCAAAATTAATTTATGATAATATTAAAAAATTAAGAATTATGTATTTATTGATAATGGAATACTTTTGTGTTTAATGCCAGTTTTAATTTGTATATATAAAAACAAAGTTATTATAATTTATATGCTCCTATTAACAGAACAACATCTGGCAAAGATATGCTTTTTTTTTTTCTTTTTTTGTGCTACCTAATATCAATTCCTTTAGAAAAATGTTTACCTTTGCTAGGTGCTGTTTGTTAATTATATTGAATAAAAATTACATGTTATCCACACATAATAAAAGAAGAGGAATTATGTACCATTGAATATGAATAAATAATGATGTTGTTCATCTATGTCTGGTTAGTGCGGATATGCATACATTTCATATGATTTTCTAATTTGGATATTTAATTTTATAAAATTAATGATAATTAAATGTGATTTGAATAATTTTGTTAAAATTGTGGTGTATAGATTTGATTAATGTAGTAAATTTATTAGATAAATTGTTAAATTATTTGGTTGCGTAAATTATTTTATATTAAATTATGTTGCATATATTTTACCATTTGTATTCCCTTATTTATCTATAGAATAAATAAAATAATTGAATAAAGATTACAATTTTTTTTTTATGTTTAATTTATAAGTTAAATATGAGTGCCTTTTTTCTACCCTCCATGAAACTAAAAAGTAACTTTTGATATAATATTGTCATATATATTTGATATATATTGAATTTTATACAGCATCCTGGTTTGAATTAAACCCAAAAACAGCTGTAAAATTCACATGATAGTTGATTATTACAATCAAAGAACAAGTAACAAGGTGATGAATTCTGGTGTCGAACTAATAATACAACAATTTAATTAAAATACATCTTCTAAAGATTATGATCTAATAATATAATTCCACAAATCTATGAAATGTACCAACGTTTTTCATCAAAAACAAAATTTGCAATTTCTCGTAAACGTTTGAAGATAGAAACATGGTGTAAAGGGTAAAATACGTAGTAATACTACATTTTATACATATATGCCAGATATTCTGCAACAGTAATTAGTATGCAAATTAAAAAAAAACTCGTATCTTTAACCGTTTCCAAAATATTTGCATTTTAAATTAAAAAAAGATTTTCTCAAAATGTAGTAGGTATTAGTACGTATTTTACCGTTTGCACAATGTCTCTATATCTAACCGTGTACGAGATATATCCATTTTAGATTTAAAAAAAAAAATCTGTAGATTATGAATTCCTGATACAAATTAACAAATGTAGGAAAATGTACCAACATTTTGTATCAAATACAAAAATGGAAATATCTCGTAAACGGTTAGTGATTGATGAAAAATATTTGTACATTTTCCTACATTTGTGAATTTGTATCAGGAATTCATAATCTTCAGAAAATCTTTTTTTAATTTAAAATGGAAATATTTCGGAAACGGTTAAAGATAGAGTTTTCGTGTCTCAGAATGAAATTTGTAGAAAATCGTTGCGCATTTTTGGCAATTGAAAGTGATGCTAAAATCTTAGTAATAGCATGAGATTTTTTAAATGTACAGATTAATTGTTGTTGCAGAATATCTGGCATATTTGTACAAATGTAGTAGGTATTACTACGTATTTACCGTTTACACAATGTGTCTATCTCTATCCGTTTACGAAATATTACCGTTTTAAATTACAAAATAAAATTCTGAAGATTATGAATTCCTGATACAAATTCACAAATGTAGGAAAATGTACCAACAATTTTCACCAATCAGTAACAGTTTACGAGATATTTCCATTTTTGTATTTGATAAAAAATGTCGGTACATTTTCTTTCCTACAATTGTGAATTTGTACAAAATGTAGTAGGTATTAATACGTATTTTACCGTTTACACAATGCCTCTATCTCTATCCGTTTACGAGATATTCCCTTTTAGAATTTTTGAAAAAAAATCTGAAGATTATGAATTCCTGATACAAATTCACAAATGTAGGAAAATGTACCAACAATTTTCACCAACAATTTTTACCAATCAGTAACCGTTTACGAGATATTTTCATTTTTGTATTTGATAAAAAATGTCGATACATTTTCCTACATTTGTGAATTTGTGTCAGGAATTCATAATCTTCAGAAAACATTTTTTGAAATTAAAATACAAATATTTCGGAAACGGTAAAAGATAGAGTTTTCGTGTCTGAGAATGAAATGTGTAGAAAATCGTTGCGCATCTTTGGAAAGCGATGCAAAAATCATAGTAATATAATAAAAAATTTTAAATTTACAGACTAATTGTTGTTGCAGAATATCTGGCACATGTGTACAAAATGTAGTAGGTATTAGTACGTATTTTACCGTTTGTACAATGTCTCTATACCTAACCGTGTACGAGATATTTCCATTTTAGATTTTAAAATAAAAATCTGAAGATTATGAATTCCTGATACAAATTTACAAATGTAGGAAAATGTAGCAACATTTATTATCAAATACAAAAATTGAAATATCTCGTAAACGATTAGTGAATTTTACATTTGTGAATTTGTATCAGGACATCATAATGTTTAGAAGATGTATTTTATTTAAAATGCAAATATCTCGGAAACGGTTATAGATAGAGTTTTCGTGTCTGAGAATCACATGTGAAGAAAATTGGTGCGCTTCTTTGGCAATTGAAAGCGATGCTAAAATCGTAGTAATAGCATGAGATTTTTTAAATTTGCATATTAATTGTTGTTGCAAAATATCTGGCATATTTGTACAAATGTAGTAGGTAATACTACGTATTTTACCGTTGTGTCTGTCTCTATCCGTTTACGAGATATTACCGTTTTAAATTACAAAAAAAAGTTCTGAAGATTATGAAGTCCTGATACAAATTCACAAATGTAGGAAAATGTACCATCATTTCTTATCAAATACAAAAATGGATAATATCTTGTAAACGGTTAGTAGAATGTAGAAAAATGTAGAAAAATGTAGAAAAATGTAGAAAAATGTAGAAAAATGT
>JANSTX010046551.1:0-12133 GCA_027564355.1 Penthetria funebris | reverse complement strand
ATAATATAGAAAAAACGAAAACAATTGTTTTATACAAAATTTCATAATTCATTAAGTAGTAATGAAATAACATTCGCATTCATCTTGTCTCTGGATATCGTCAAATCTTATTGAAAAAAAAATAAAAACAAATGGTGTCTGGTGTCAGAAGGTCAATACAACCGAATTACAGTAATCATAAAACATATTATGTTGTTGGTGTCGAAATCATCGATAGTTTGCTAAAAAGTTTGTAGAATTTACATTGTGATGATAACTAACTTTCAGAACAATGACATACATTCTAAAATATTCACAAAAGCATGGGTTTCTTTCAATAGGTTGAATCATCAAATCATTTAGACTAAACAGAGGTTATTTTGAAAAAAGTACTATTTAATATATCAGTCTCCATATTTCATAAACGTTGACGAAACATGGGTGCCCATATCACTACACATGTCAAACAAAAGAATAAAACCGGTCCCAGTGCACTGTAGAAGGAGAAATTTGTTGATTCAGCTGAAAAGATTATGGCAAGTCATTTTGGGATGCATCACACATGGTGTAATCTTCATCGACGATCTTGTAACACAAAAAAAACTATCACTGACAATTATTATGTGGCATTATTGGACTAATATATAGAGATAAAAGGGGACTACGTCAGAAAATTAATAGAATTTATAACAAAAAAAAAAAAAAAATTTCTTATCTAGGCTCAATAGTTCTCAAATTGTCCTCATATGATAAACAACGGTGCTCTCCGTCAGTTCTTTGGATTCAAGCCGCAATTTCTCAAGCATTGTCCAAAATCTACGCTATATTTTCTGTTGAAGTTTGTTACTTTTATTAATGATTTCGTTTTTTTTCGAACATCTCATTTACTTACAACCTTCAGGCGTATTCGAACAATCGAAAAGGATATTAATGCAATACACTGTACATGCTGCTCTCGTCAATAAATCAACAATTTTTGTGATACCTTTTTATTAAATGGAACAAAATACTAATATCGATTCTATGCATAGAATGTGTGAATCAAAAATGAAATATATTTATTTACTTCTCCATAATTTCTTCTGATACCCACATGATGATTTTAGAGATAACAAAACGAAAATTCACCAATTAATTTAATCTTTGATAAGTTTCCATTCAAAAGATGGCACTGAAATTGAAACGAACGACGATTCACACCAAAACGATAACTTTCAACGTTGATGTGTGCATTCAATTTTCAATGAAAGCCATCAACATATTTGTGGTACTGGTGAGCTTGGCCAGCATCAATTCACCAACTAACCATCATCATCATCAGCAATGTGAAAAATAAGAAAATGAGGAAATAATAAAATGGAAAAATTCTTATTCAGAGTACATTTCATAATAATTTGTGTTAACAATTTTGAATTCAGTTGATGTTTGGTGCTCAACGGTATAAGTTTGAATTATTTGGATCTATCGATTTATTGATATACACACACACGCGGTTTCACAGTAAAAGAAAAGTCTCGTGAAAATTTTCCCACTTTATTATTTGTAATTTTAAATTATTTGTTGATTGTTGCTAATTTCGGACAAAATGAAAAAAAATTGTTATTTTGATTTAAGTTTTTTTATTAATTAATCAATAAATAAATTAATTTATTTATTTATTTAATTATTTGGTGGCTGTAGAAAGTGTGGGGGTGGTTGAAAACATGAATTTTCTTTTGTTTGTGTTTAGGATTAATTTAATCTATAAATTAATTGGTAAGAAAAAATTTGTTTTCTTTTTTTTTTTTTAATATTGAATTTAAGTCTTTGAATTTTCTTAATATATGGCAAAAAAAAAAAAAAACAAAAAACAAATCAAAGCCTAGATTTTGTAGTGAATGTCGACGAGAATTTCAGTGTTAAAAAGGAAAATATAGACAGGAATTTTATAATCGAGGAAATTATCAATTTAATAAAATTGATTTTAAATTGAAAATTTTATTGGTAAAATTCAATTGTGGAAATTAATTGAATTTGTGTTTCTATAGCTTTGGGTGTTTGTGTGCCAATGCTTAACAATTTTGAAAATTGAAAACGAATTTTATGGCATTTATTTTATTGGATAAAATAAAATAGTATTTAAAAAAAAAAAAAAACAAAAAAAACTGATTTAATGCATGAAATAGGTTTCAGATTTACCTTTTGAATTTTATTTATTAAGTGGAAATTTAATATTTGAAAAGTGGAAATTATTTTCTTACAAAGAGAAAACGTTTTTAAAATGATTCCGTTGACGACACTAAAATAAAGGAAATGAATGGTGAAAATATATATAAAAGGGGGTGTATAACATAAATTTGTTTCATGTTAAACTAAGAATATAAGAAAAAGAACTGAAAAACGATAAATGTGTTTTAAATTCAGAAGTCAAGTTTATCAGAAATGTGAGTGAATGGTAAGATTTCGGTAAGGACATGTTACGAAATTTCTAAGACAAACAGAAAAATACAGAAATAGTAGAATATATACTGAACTCATCAATATATTCTAAATGGAACACTCATTTTTCACCTAACCATTAATGAAACAGAAATTGAGGCGGCTGGTAATTTCGTAATTAATACATTTTTAATAGAACCAGCAATAAAAATATTAAAGATTAGACAATATATCCAATGATAGACTTTTCGTCTGTGAACGAAGAAAACCAGACTAAGGAAATTATTGAATTGTTTAATAAATTAAATTATTACAATCTAATGGAAATGCCTACAAATTGGAGAACAATATCAATATGTATTATATTAACAATATCAGTACCTATAGTATGGATTGATTTTGTATTGTTTTCAATATTTCCAAGCGGTCTTCACCTCTTCGATTTTTATCCCTATCCATATTGCCTATATTGCCTTCGCCACTTAGCAATGCATAAAGTGGGGGAATGTAACTCTACCGGTTCGTTTCCGTTATTAGGTAACAGGCATCATAAAATTACTTTTTTTATGATAGTAAACCACCAAAGGAATTTTACGAATATACCCTTTAGATTATTTAGCAAATTGAATAAACTGTATGTATATAATCTAAATTAACATTTTCCAACAGAAGTTGAAATACATTTTTTAACTTATAAAAGTGTAAGAACTGTGGCAGAAAACAGGATAAACTATATAGATTACATTTTACAAGTATCACATAGATATTATATAACATATACGTTAGTACCTCCGAGCATATATGAAATAAATACAAGTAATTTGATGTTTCGTAAATATACATTGCAATAAATGAATTTTCTAGATGAAGATAATGACTAGCTGCTCAATTAAAAATAATTTACTATATGTACATTTAGTTCTAATTATATATAGGGGAAGCTAAGTACATATCCTTACAACATGTTCATATAGGTTAAAATATATATAATACAAATATGGAAAATTATATTGTAAATGCAATATTTTTCGCAGACTATTTTTTCCATATAAGTGTATAAAAGGAAAAATGCTGAGTATCTAATGGTGTAAGCGTTAAGGGTTCATCTAAAAATTGACATACATTAATATAATAAAAATGTAATGAATCAGTCTCAAACGTGCAAATTTAATTATAAATCCATTTTTTTTAAATAAACTAACATGTTAAATCAGCAAAACACACACAATTTTAAATTTAAATCCTCATAAATTACCACTAGACTATTGTAGATAAATGGTTGCAATGATAGATTCATGAATAAAACATATAAATATATATCGGAAATGAAAGGAAATGTCGAGTAAAAAAAAAAAGAAGACCGGTAATGATACTGATTATGGTTTGTGATCCATGATGGTCTAGGAATATTCCATTGTGTACCGATACATCAATTTATTATGAGAAAATTTTGATACCGATACTTATTGTCAAGCGGCCAGGTCCAGCACTATGGAAATGGATAATATTGCGGTTGTAGAATTTATTATCCTAATAAATAATAAAAATACCGACTTCACGGCACTTCCGACAATGATTGTAAATTTAATTGCTAAAGACAATTAACATCTTTTACAAAAAAAAATAGTAAATTTCTGAACGAGATTGACATCTTTTAAATAAACATATAGTTCGTTTAAGTGGATCTCGTATAGTCGTATACTCGTATAGTGTAAGGACAATTCAGGATTTTCAATAGCTCATAGTTAACTTAATCTCACACGTCAAAAATTCACGTACCACCACCTTTATACGTCAAATTCGTCGATTCCAGCTTCTAAATCATGTCAATTTTTCTTGCAAATTTTATATAAAAAAAATTACAATTACATTTTACAATCATATAAACAACAACCACCACAAATATCATGTAAATGCCAATTAAAGCAATGATGATCAAATCACAACTTTTGCGGCACTGTTCATAAATTGAAGCAATTAACAATAATTGACTAATATTGTGACATAAGTACATTATTGTTAGGGACCTTAAATTGACATATGTATGTTATTAATATTATTAAAAATAATTACAAATTATAGTATTTAATAATAATAATAAAAAGTGTAAAAGGCATATATTTTGACACACCTAAAAAATTTCCATTAGTGCGTTTTCTTTTACAAGTTAAGTTTAAAATGATATGCAAATTACTATTATTATTATTAGTACTTAACTCACTAAATGCATAGAAGATACTTTAAGTTGTCGTTTATCCATAAATGAACGTATATAATTAAGATATCACAAGTATAAAAGAACTGCATAAAGAAAATAAAAATATATCTTCAATATAATTAATATAACAACATATTTGTAGAGTTAAATCACAATGCTATGATGGTTTAGCATTAAAATTGTGCAGTCTCATTCATTAATATATAAATAATGCATTACAATTAGTGTCAACTTATTTATGAAATATTTCCAAAAAAAAAAACACAAGTCCAGTACGGTCATAAACATATTAAAGGTATGCAAATTTAGAAGTGTCTGTCAACAGGTTGTGTACATGATGTGAATATTTGTATATCAAGAAAATATGTTACCGAGAACATATAGCTCTAGCTATACGATAAATTCACCAACCACCACATCATACAAACATAATATGGTATTTAAATTGTTTTAAGATCACGAATTTTTCGATTTAAAATTTCGATTATTCGTCATTTTTTCGACTGAATTAACCATTTTGCGTAATTATTAGCATTTAGCTAAAGGTCTACCAAAAAAGTTTACCCTCTTCTGAGGGGTAAACGGGACATTTGCAATGAGTTTCTCTCGTGTGTACATCCCCTATGGAATGCATATACTCAACTATTCTGGGGGAGACGAGAGGTTATTCTGCATTTTAGCCAACATATCTCTTTGCATTATTGCATTCCAGATGTATAGTCCATTTTTGTATGCAAATAGATTGCATTTTTAATAATAATTGATAAATGAAATATTCAAATAATCAGTTAAGTGCAAAAAAAAAAAAAAAAAATCCAATTTATAGTATTGACAACGAAAGAAATAATTGCCTTTATTTATATCTGTTGTTCAGGAAATTGAAAACAAATAAAATACTTTTTAGTTCAGAGAGTCCTTTATTTATGTGGAACACAACCTGTATATGGCAAATATTTCATAATAGTACCCGGGTGTACACTCACCCCAGGTGTATATACGCTAAAAAATAATAAATGAAATTTTAATTTATTTATTTTCCATTTTTGACTACACTCGTGTATAGCAGAGGAAACCTTTCATTGACAATTTTCTTTGCGGTGGACTTTATATTTTCAGCATTCACCAAACCGTACAAAATTGAGTTCGTTGTCAAATCGTGAATATTGGAAAATTTATAGTATGTTTCAAATTGTAACATTTTAAAACGATATACAGGATGTGTTGTACATACGAAATTTCATATGAGGTATTTTTTAGTGAATAAATGAAATTTTAATTAATTATTATTATTATTATTATTTATTTTTTCTTTAACGACCAAGGCCAGTTTGACCCAAATAGTCTTTATCTTTCGATAATTTTCAACCTCTGGTTAAGTCACAAAGTGATAAATTTACAATGTACAATTCTTTTTTGTAAATTTTGTCTACAGCGAGGCATGAACTCAGGTCTACCGCCCCATTCTAGTCTAGTGCTTTAACCACTGCGCTACCATAGAAAATGATTAAAATAATTTCTGTTCATCATATTATCAACATCATCAACATCTCAACCTTGTGTACAAATGTGCAGTCAGAACAAATTGAGATTTCCAAATGGAAACTATTTCTCAAGTTAAAGATCGAAAAAATGGCAAAAGATGTCTATTTATGATGAATTGCCAAATCAAAGTAACCTCAAAATAACCGAGAACTGTCAAATCGGATGTTATAGAAAACAGTGTTGCTAATTTAAAGTTTTCTGCTTCTAAAAAAAACACCTTTATATTACAAATTATTTACAATTACCAATAGCAAATAATTGTCTATTTAAAATAAATAGTTTTCAAGTGTAATTTATTGTAAAATAGCTATGGTCAACCTTTATAGATATTAATCACAAGAAAAGGGGTAATCTTTTGCAAATATTTAGGTAATGTATTTAAAATTAAATTTTCTAAAGGGAAACAGGTAAATAAGTGGTTTATTTTACTGAGTTTCAATTAATTTGAAGAAATACATCTGAATTTTAATATATAAAAAATGAACAGAACACAGGACTAGCTATGAAAGTGAATAAATAATAAATTGATGTAATCATAGTGCTGTTATAGATTTCGCCATATCATCTAGCAACAGTACTTCAGGTTATAAAAAAATGTCAATTTTGTTATATATCCGATATTAGGAATCATCAAAAATTGTGCGGTTCCTTCCATTACATAACTAATAAATTCAGTTATTATTTTAATATCATCGAAACGATAAATTTATGTATATATATAATAAACAAGGAGAAACGTATAATCCCTACAAGAACTTAACATTTGGTTCCATAATGAAGTCATATAAAATATATCACCACAATTTGAATATGTATTTCGAAACTTTTTGCTAGACAAAACATAGTAAAATATGAATATGTAAAAGACACATAGTCAAACATAATTTAAAACTTCAAGCATATTCGTAAAGTGCATATACTCGTACATTCATTGATTAATTAATTCTTATAAATATTCCAACTTGAAACTTTAAGTACTAAGAGTGTATAGAAATCGACGGTATAGTCCCTCGATAAAGTTGATTGAAAAGGTCTGCATTTTATGGTACATAAGCGATTTTAGACATATACTTAGTGTCGTATATTATAGACAATTTTGAACAGATGCATATATAGTCTATTACTATATAGTCTATTACTCGCAACATATAATACACAACATATATTATATTCCCTTTTAAATTCTTCCTTAATTGATTATGTTCTTAGAATAAGGATGTGCTACTATACTTTATATTCAACTTTATATGAATGAATGGAATTCTTAAGATGTTTCTTGTCCATCAAAGAAGTATGTAATAGGAAAAACTTTCGAGATGAAAAATTCTGACAAAGAAAAACACCCAAAGTTTCTTATAAAACTTTCTTTACTATACGTGGGCGAATTGATAATGAAGATAAAAAAATTAACGATCATGTTTGTTATTACCAGAAAAAATGTTATTATTCTTTTCATCGAGAATTCCTTAAAAGGTCGCATTCTTGTGGCCAACTTGCAACGTTGTTCGGACCTGTTTACATGTAAAATGCAAAAGAATTTTTATGCCAATAATTCATCACTACATTGACAAAACATGCGATTCATTTCTATATACATAATGGAAATAGTCGAAGCAGTGGGTAGAATTTGGTGGAAACGCACAATAAACAAAAATTATTCCATCGGTAAAAAAGGTTCTTTCTATGCAAATAATGGTACAAAATATTGATAAGTTATTCAGCAAAATGTAAAATAATAACCGGTGTATATCATTCATTAAAACAAGACCGTTTGAAAGAATATACTGACGTATTCTCTAGATTTGACACCGAGTAACTTATTCCCGTGTAGCTGAAAAGAGCTTTGGATCAAAGACGAAAGTCATCGCTACAACCACGCATAGTTTTCAAACCTCAAGGAATCCTATTATTTCGAAGGAACTTATAGATTGGAACAGATTGTTGTAAAAACTGTATATCCACCTATAAATAACAATATTATGTTGAAAATTACTTTGATTTCTGTAATTTCTTGTTTTATTTTTACCATCATTGTCAATCCGCACTTCTATATAAATTTTATATGTATATTATTACGACGAGAAACACTCTCGAAAATCTAATAAAAAAAGAAATAATATCGACATTACGAGTATTAATTTATTTTTCATTTTTATATAATAAAATTGATTAGTAACCCATTGACAGGAGAATATCAGACAAAATTCAATTTTCTATATAATTAAGGGTGAAAAACAAATAAGGTGTAGATATTGAAGAGGTTTTCCTTTGTCATAGTATTCAAATTAAAGTTAGTGCACACGAATATAATGTATAGTCTCACCTATTATCTTAATCACCCCCGAGACAAATGAAGGACACCAAAAATCACGTCAATCAAAATCATATAGTACTATATACTCGTACGGATTTATGTTTAATGCCATTAAACTTAGTCAGATGTTGTTAAATTAGGATAAGTTACAGATAATTTAGACATTGGATACGCAGTACGTTAGTGAGGCAAAAAAAAAAAACATCAATAGCTCGCCCCCATTTATACGAAAGTGTGTAAAAAAAAAAAAGAACCAACTGAAGGCAACGGAAAACATACAACTAAGAATAAAATATCGATTATATAGGTCTGCAATTTGTGTTAGGCCAGTAAATCTTCTAAAAATGCGATGATCTAAATTATAAATATGGGACGTGTTTGGTCCAGTGCCAATATGACCTCTATATGGTATGACCGATTACCATCAATGTTAATCGTCCATTATCACGTCTAATTCGTTTCAGATTTTCATAGGATCACTCCGAGAAAGCATCTCGTTATATATCAAACAAATTAATATTCTAACATAAGTAAATATTAAAATTATGACGACAAAATACTTAAACCAATTGCATCATTTTGCAATCATTTTAACATCCTCTAAAAATTTTCTTTTAATTTATTTTTTTTTTTTTTGGACAGTTCATTGTTCCATATTTTATTGTAATAAAATAAATTAAATATTGGGCAACATGCGATCATATACCAACTATATGTGTACACGCTATATATTCAATACGATAAATAGAGCTCCTAGTGTATTTAGTAGTCTCTAGTATATAATAATAGTATAAATATGCAAAATAAATAAATATCAATTGATATTATAGCAAAAATTTAAATGATGTTAATGAAAACAAATTAGCGACAAAATAATTTAAATTCCATAAAATGTGGTTCGGCTCTCATGCCTTTTAAATTAAAAAAAACTAAAAAAATCTTTTCGTCTATACATTACTGATACTGAATTGGTGCATGCAATGCATTATTATTATTATTATTATTATTATTATAAGGGTTCCGAATCCGAATACAACATAAAAATTACTTAAAAAGAATCGATGTTCTAATCTGATACACAAAAGCAGACTGATTTCAGATCTGCTATAGATCATGCACGAATTACATAAACAATCGATTGTCATTCTGTGCTAAATTGTGGACAATTTTTGAAAGTCATGGAATACCGTCCAAATCAATGAACAGCATACTACTGGTCATTAACAATAATCTTGCATCGTAAAAGACTGTTATAGACACGAATACCTACATTTTGATGCCACTCTTGGTGCTGATCACCTCAGATAAAATTATGGCAAAATGAAAATAAATCAATCAAATTGGAATTGGTGACTTAAATCACCAAAATCGAAAAGAATTTGATGTAGGATATTTAGACGATATGGACACGATTATTACACGAAAAAAATGGTATTGGATCCAGTCATACAACATAATAATCGACAGGGCGATGATATCGCAAAATATACTCGTAACTAAAATCCTTAGGGCAACAGAATATCTGGTCGACGTATTATACAATAACGTGACGTAAAATAATCAATAAATAGGCTAGTATTAGTGGAAAAATATGCAGTGAAGTGAAGGTATTGCCCAAAAACCGTAATAAATTACGATTGTTCTGTGATGGCCCTTTGCTGACGTATGGAATGTATTATAGAAAGGTATGATGATGATTATTGTTCAATTATATTAATATTGTAAAAAAAAAAATCAGCACATACGAGTAGAAATCATAAAAGTTTGTAACATAAAATAACACTTTAATTAATTTGAATATTATAGGCATCAAATAGCGTATATGTTTGTTACAATAATAGCATAATGAATTTTAAGTTACATAAACTATGTTCTCATATAGTACACTATATAATGTATGCTGAAATAATTAATTAAATATCAATTCATCATAATTTACAAAATTAATGATGATAATAATAATAATCGTAATAATTTTAAATTATATCACAAACTCTGTCCAATATATTCACAGAACAACATAAATATTTGCAATTCTTCGTATCATTAAAATTTATAGTGAAATTTATAATGAGTTTTAAACTACGGTTAACCCCAAAGAAGAAAAATTGGTTAAATAATTTGATTTCCTTTAATGTTCCTTTGCTCCTTTTTAGATGGTAATTTGCAGAAATTCCTTTCCAGTTGTACTTGTCGTCGTCGTCGTAGTACTCAATTAACTATCCACTACGTAATAAATACAAATGAAAAAAAAAATGAAAAGTACGGAAAATTAGAACAAATAAATAAAAATGTAATTAAATGAAAAATTATGACAGAAAATTTACCATATTTGCATATACTAAACGAGAATTTAGGGAAATTGAAAATGGTGTTTTTTAAAAATTTCATTCAATTATTTCCTTAATTTAATTGATGGTGTAAATAAAATTAAAAATTTGAGGGCAATATGTAATTGGTGAAGAGGAGAAACAATAAGTGATGCCTTATTTCTCGTCACCACCATATAGCCATCATTGATGAATAACGTAATCAGCAAAGAAACATTAGAACACTTATCTTATTATGGCTATACAGACGAGTGTAAAGTACTATGACGATCGGTGATTCAAGTTTGAATTGTAAGCCCAGAAATACGCTTTGCATGGTTGTTAAATCCCGCGCCAATGCATTTCATAATTGCATTATAAAATGACACGGTTTTCCATACAATATTATTTCTTGCAAGGTATAATGAAATCTCACTCAGTTTTGCAGCATTGTACATATATGCTTATTAGTTATTATATAAAAATTTCATTTATTTTTCTAGAAAAACCTTTTTATTGATTATTCTTAGCTTCTTCATCACATTATTCCTTTATTCAGACTCAGCAGGATTTTTCTTTGATACTGGCTGAAAGCATTAGAATTCCTTGAATTTATTATTATACAAATTAGCAGATTTTATTGATTTGAATTTAATTAAAAACATTTAGATCAAAACGTAAAATACAACGTATTCAACTTATACGTATCGTTATTTTATATACATAATTGGCCTTAAAACTTAGTTATTGATTCAATGGTTACACAGTGTCATGGCGAGTCAGTAGCGCCATTAAATAACTGCTTTCAGTAGAGGTGAAATATATACCTGTAAATACTCTACGAATTAGCAGAATGTTAGAGTAGGTTGAACGTATGGTTAACTGCCAACTTCAGAAAAAGTACTGGTTATGAATACTACAACACGGCCTCGGATTGGACAGGATAAACGGCAACGACTCATGCAACGAAAAAGGACAACGAAAGGCCAAACTAGATATAACAGCCATTCAAGAAACGCGGTGGCCCGAAAAAAACTTACTAAAAGGAAAAGGATACACATTTTATTACAGCGGCAACGATTGTAGTAAAATAATAGAATTTGGAATCGGTTTTATAGTTTTTGGTAATGCAAGGGATTCGGTAATTGATTTTAAATTGTTCAATTTGACCCTCATCAATGTACATGCACCCACTGAGGAAAAACCTGATGAGGTGAAGGATGTATTTTATGAAAAACTAAGATCCACCTATAGGCCACGATATTAAGATTGTCTTAGGCCACGATATTAAGATTGTCTTAGGTGACTTTAATGCCAAGGTGGGCCAGGAAACAATATATCATCCAACTATAG
>JANSTX010046540.1:0-12133 GCA_027564355.1 Penthetria funebris | reverse complement strand
TTAATAAAATAAAATATAGAAGAATTTCTTCTTACCTAATTGATTTTTTATTGTAATATTTGTTAGTTCTACGCCGTTATATCTTAAAAATACTTTATAGGTTAATTAATACTTGGTGAAAGTTTCAATAAAATATTATTTAGAATTTAAAAAGCATCTTTATTTATTTATTTTCATTACACTCCTTTCCTGATGTCCATTACCATTAAAATCATATCATAATAGCTCATGTTTACTTGAGAATTCCAGGCAAGTGCGTAATTTTCAATATTAATAATACGTGTTATTCTATCAACATATTCTCCCCTTTAACCAATACTAAGTCACCAGGTCGAAGATAATCTGGGAGATTTTTTTGCCACTTCCTACGTTGCTGCTAGGTATTTAAATATTCATTGCTACATCTACTTAAAAAATATTACCTGATTTTAATTTGCCACTTGTTAAGACGATTTTCAGGCA
The DNA here is from genome assembly GCA_027564355.1 of Penthetria funebris. Lineage (NCBI taxonomy): Eukaryota > Metazoa > Arthropoda > Insecta > Diptera > Pleciidae > Penthetria > Penthetria funebris. The sequence goes on along the minus strand of JANSTX010046540.1, from coordinate 11,671 downwards.
CATGTTATAAAGATTCCTTAGCAAGACTTGCAAGTGGAGAATCAATTAAGAAATGTGATGGGTATCAATGGGATCATTGGAAATAGGGCATAATGGACGAACATTTTATATGCACTGTTAATAAATCTTCATAATTAAATGTGTAGTCTTCAACTGTTGACCGGCTTCCCATAAACCAACCATATGGGGCGATTTTGTTGGGATAAAGTGCAATTCAGTTTTGGCAAATTCTTAATTACATTAGCTTTGAAAATCCCGATTTTGTAATATAACATTTAATGACATATAATTTTTTAACTGTTTATAATTATACAGTACTTAAATCAACTGCAATCTCTACATATTAAGCCTTTGTGAAGAAACACACAAAAATCCCCATATATGCCTTTAAGCCAACTTATTGCTGGTCCTTTCCCTCAAAGAAAATGAACCAGCATGGCCAATGCCGAGTGTCTAAAAAGCCCGAACAGCATATAATGTATCCAGTGGAAGATTGTCCACAATTGGATTAAAATAACAGAGTGCAATGTATACATTTTCGAATTACAAACATTATTGAAGTCATACCAGCAATTGACCAATACGCCTGCTTCATTATAAAAATTATATAAATTCTGCCCGACATGTAGATGTTTTTTATGGAAATATTCAATTACTAATAATGTATAAAGTAATTTCTTTCAATATTATAGGAAACCAAGAGTCGCATTTCATATTGGCATTGCGAAAACGACCATCCACACGAAGTAACCCATTATCAGTCTCAAAAGGATTTAAAGAAACAATAGTACCCATCTTTAACTTCGAGTTATTTATTCGACGTTTTAAATCATGTTGTATAAGTTTCATTAAAATTACATATGCAGCATTTAATTCAGTAGTTTTTTAGAATCCACTTGTCCTATTTTTACCATGTAGTCAATCTCAGAACATACGCCACAACTCTTTGAAGAGTTCTGAATGATGAAAATCGTCTAAATAATTTCGCTTCGATTGTGGTTGTGGTTGAAAGTGAAATGGATGCACTTCAGGAATCTCGAGTGTGTCATTAGCTGAGCTATCAGATACCCTTACTTTAGTAATCATGATGGCCCGCACCAAAACCGAAAATTAAAAACGTATAATATATCCAAGTTATTTGTCATCTTCAATAAAATTTGCCAACAATAATGCACCACACAATTCTAATCTTGGAAGAGATATGGCTTTCAATTCAGCAATACGAGATTCAGATGCCAACAATTATTGTTCACGACATATACACATACACCATATGACCTCTCAGATACGTCACAGAACCATGTAATTCGACACTCGATTATCCATTAGAATTACCGAACATATATCTGTCAATGGTTATTTGATTTACAGTCACTAATCCATGGCAAAACAGAATCCATTAGTTACATATTGTAATTCCTCGGAAACAGGATTATCTCAATCTGATTTTAATAGCCAGAATTTATGCAAAAATATATTTGATCTGGTTAATATCAGACCTAGGAATCCCAAAGAGGCAAATATTGTGTTAGTCACATTAGATACAATATAACCCATCTAGTTATAACATGAAATTTTATATATCTGAATATCAAATTTCATTTTGTAACGAAACTTTTCAAGATTTACATCCTAACTTAGACACAGTGTATTTCCGCCCGTAGAATGATCAATTGTTAGCAATTAACAGTATTATTTCTATATATCAATAATATATAATATATAATTTTCTACGACCTCCAATGAATCGGCAATAGTCAACAAGTCCTGTGGTTGCGATGTCCTCGTTAAAAACACCATGATGAGGTAAAATTACTATTTTCGCAGTATTTTCAACTCTCTGTGTCCTAGCTGGACACATTCTAGCGTGAAGTTGTTATATATAGGCTTTAAAGCATGATTTTTATTGAGCCTAGCCTCCATGGGACAAAATATTTTATTAGCCATCTCAGAAGCATCACCTAAGATTTCAATAATGTTGTTGTATGGTAAAAATACATTAAATCTCCCACTATCACAACACAATATTTGAACTTAAATAATTTCTCGCAATGAATAGTAAAAATACATTAATTCGCACACTATCAACATAAGTTGTGAACTTAAATAACTTCTCGCATTGTCTTTCATTTTCATTATACAATCGACTGGTAGTAGTAAACTCCATCAAATTTCAAAACATTTACAAATATTCATTTACGGAATCCGATTCTACTATATCAAGAACATGAGCACAAATTGATGATGCACCTCGAATAGCATTGTAATCAACCTTGCCAGCCAGTACCCATCCAAGAAGTGTTTCGTGACAAGATGACCCATTATTCCCTAGTCTTAATTTACCAGGTCCTAATACCTCATAAAATAAATCGATTCCTAGTAACATATCGATATCTTTACCCTTCTAAAACTCCGGATCAGACAATTTTTATCCGATGGAATAGTTAGCCTAACCTTTAGAAATGAAACCGGTTAGCCTAACCTTTAGAAATGAAACCGGTAGTTTGTCTGTAATAGAATCTGAAAGCAATAAATCCAAAGACAGAGAAAGCATTAGGTCAAGAATACATTTTTATTGATCGATTCACATTAGTTGAGCTAGTGCCACATTAATTTGTTTGCATTTGAAATAAAACTTGACTGTGATCCACTGTCCAATAATAACTTGACTGATATTTTCTTAATATTGATAACAAACACGTTAACAACCGCAGTGCCCATGAGATCTAAAGAAATTGGGATAGAAACGAATTAAATACTGTACTACTTTTGGATATAGTATTATTCCCATCAGCCAAATTTTTAACGGTAGAGAAATTTGTTTATAATTCCGGTCGTGTAAGAATGTATTCATCTATTATGCTTATGGAGGGTTACTAATATCGGCCAATACATATAAATACGTTTGAATAATTATTTCACTTATTTTAATTATAAAAGTATCTTTACATTTTATCAATAAATATTATAAAATGGTGCCTACTTATTATTAGTATAATTTCCCTTGTATTTTCTATCACTTAAATAAAACTTTCCTAGTCGTGTATGTAAGTATATAAACATAATCTTTTTATAAGTATCAACAATGATATTTTTAATAAGTATCAACAATGATCTTAATAATATAATTATTTAATTACAAGTGATTTATTTTTCATTTAGACTGGGCAATTTATAGCCAAAATAACAAGGCTAATTATTATGCTGTTATTCTAGACCGTTAATCTCTGTTACGGTTTGTTCTCAAATTGTATTGCAAATAAAACTAAATATATATGAATTGTATTGTAAATAAAATACAATATATTTAAATAATTAAAATATATTTGAATAGTTAAAATATTACTTTATATATAATACCTATCATATAATAGACATCGTATAGTCGAATGAGGCCATGCAAAATTCAATGCTGGCCACGGTATATTGCACAGTTATGACGTTATTTACAATTATTCACTGGATGGATTAACAAACATTTTTTACAGATCTTTAACCTATTTACCGCAACTATACAGTATGTAACTGATAAACTTAGAAATTCATTGCATTTGGATAAATAATGATATTGGCCACATCTGGGACATTTGACCGCTTTACCCTCTCATTTTCGAGTGAATATTTTTTTTTGCAATATGATCGGTTTCCAATCTTATATTAAAATCTAATATAATCTAATCTAGAGATGATATCAAATCTTTATAGCAAGAAAACGGTAATTTTTTTGCTGTAGTCAATAAAGTAAATGAAAATGAATTATCCACCAGTTTGGCCGGATCATATATTTGCCGGTCTAGGTTTGAATCAACTAATATCAATTATCAATTCAAAATTGCAGTGAGGATATAATACTTGATTCTATTATGGTGGATGATATGAACAATAATGGTACACTTGTAAGCGACATGTACAGCAGTCATAATCTTACGATTAGTTGTACTCTATATGCTCATAGAAGAATACAGAGACTCATCAAATAGACAGATGAACAGCAGAAGTCGAAGTTCAAGTTGATCAGATTAATTAAATTTAAGACTATTCTGGATTTCTGGTCCAAGTCGTGGTAAAAAAACATAATTTAATTAAAGTAACAATTAACGTATTAACGTATTAGAATTGCTGTGGTTGGTTTTTAAAATTCATTCGGGTGTAACGTGTAAGGGTTGGCGGATCTTGTGATGATTGACACAGTTATTAAACAAAGAACCCATACCATCAATACTGTTATCAATCATGATCATTCTTTAGATCTAGCAATTTGTTCAGCATATTCATAAATTACTTAAGATTTGTATCAATACCGGAAAAGCAATTAAGCAATTAAATTTATTCTACATATAAAAAATATTATATACAAAAATCATACTTTTATAAATTATTATATTTTACAAATGAAATTATTATTATATTATAGTTTAATCCATCTCTAATTCTGGAGGCAAATGGATTTTATTCGCAATTGCAAATTTTCTTAATGATTCATATTTATTTCGTAACACCTCAGTCTCATCCCGAATTCTCTGGTTGTCTTCTTGCATTGCCTCCATATCATGCCATTCCTAAAAGAACAGTTATATTATAAACGAACGTAATAAAATCAACCAAGCCTTCTGAAGTAAGTGGAAAACTTTTCAATGCAAACTATATATGAAAACTTATATATATATATATACATAAGAAAACCAGAGGTTTAAGTTCGGCTCTCGTTGAACATTGTATTTAATTCTGTTCATGTAACGTCAAGAAATAAACATCAGAAAAAAAAATCACACAGAAGTGCTTATAATCGAAAAAAATTTGAGCATGTCCGTCTGTCCGTCTGTGCGCTCGATAACTTGAGAATGCTTCGAGATATCGCTATGAAATTTTGCACGTCTCAGTTTTATCTGATTTATGATGCTAAGTTTAAATATGAGGAAAATTGGAGTTCTCCATCAAGTACCTCCCATACTCCTTTCAGATTAAAATTGTTTGTATAATACATACAGACTTCAAATTTTACATATATAGCTGATATTATAATTGAAAGAATGTGAGGGAGTATAAGCTAAATCGAATTACACTTTGGAGTACCTCATATGTATATTGTCTACGATAACTTGAGATTACATAAACATATCGCAATGAAATTATGCATGTGTCACTTTTATGTGATTTCTAAGTTCGAATCGAAGATGAGGAAAATTGGAGTATTCCTTCAAATACCTCCCATACAAACTTTTTCTCCTTTTAGATTAAAATTGAGTGTATAATATCAAAGACAATACAAGATAATGCTTTGAGCTAACGCTATAAAAAATTGGATTACTACTTCAAGTACCTCTCATACAAACTTTTTACTCCTTTTAGGTTAAAATGTTTGTATGTATTACTGATTAAAATAAGTTATATGATGGTAACATTCACTAAATTAAGCGAACATTCTAGGTACGAGATATCAACTATTTTGTTATTCTTTTTAATGAATATTTATATATAATGTTATGATCCGTTAAACAATTTCTAGGGCCTACAATAATTGGCAACCAATTATATGTTTCTCTTGTTAAATTTGTATTTGAAAGTCTATAATTCAACTACATAACTTAAATATATATGTTGGCATATTCAATAATAGGATTATTGTATTTTTTGTATACATATAATTTATGGTAATGCAACATAAAAACATTCATTGAGCATAATTTCATTGACATAAATAAGATTGTGCGAAGATTGTGTGAAAATTATTCCACTTATTCAGTGTACTTGCAATATCTATATATGATTTGATTATATCAATGAAAAAATTATTAAATAAAAATTATTAATTATTATGAATTAATTACTACGATATCATGAAAAAATAAAATTGCCGATTACTGATGCTAGAATATTCACAAAACATGTAAATGCATACATAATAATTTACGCAATACTGGAATGCATTACTAAAATATATGGAAATTATAACTCAAAGATATATTCGGTGAAGATAACTCAATATACTCTAATTTGTCACAATCAACGCAAATCAGAGTCTATAATATCGAATAAAGTTATGATTTGATATAGAAGATCAATTATATGCATACTCGAAGTGATATATCTACGATAATAAAATAAATAAAATTTGAAAATCCGCCGGTATACAGAACTCTTCCGCTAGATTGATGTACAGTTAAGAAGCCGGTGTTAAAAGTACCAGCTCTGTATTGCATTAACTTCCGTTTTCATATTCCACACTCGGAGATTGTAGGAGTAGTTTTAAATTGTTATTATTTATTAAAAGTAACTTATTTTATATTTCCACCATAATAAATAATAACTAACAGTAAATAATCTTATTTTGTAACAAACTTGCAACTTTTTCTTTTATTTAATTTTTGTTTTACTGTTGACTGCTCCCTGATGCTAAGTCAACAGTAACCCAACTTACCAGGGTTTGAGATTTCCAGGTTAATCACTATGAACAATATTCTTTATTCTACTTTAATAGAACTTATGGGTAACTCATAGTCATTACATATTTTTTGATCTCAATTTTAAGTTCCACTATCACCAAACTGGCAACTATAATAACCTAGTTTTTAGCTTATGTAATATAGTTATGTTCGCTATGTTGCGGTGATTTATTGATTCTAGACTTAAACATGAAAATGGAAGTCAGTCTGATTCTCATAGAAACCGTTCAATCATGATCTGGGTGCATTTTAATGTCAAGCTCAAAACAATATAAGAAGAAATGTATGATCACGTCATTGTTATTAAATGTGAATTGAGTCATCATTATCATCATATTTCAGAAGTAAAAATATGATATGTTCCGTCAATAAGACTCATTAAATTTAGTAAACAAAAAGATCTATATATAATTTACCTGTGATTTTTCTGTTTCCAACTCGTCTTTTTGTTCAATTCTTTTAATTCTACAACTAGCAGCATATCCTCGATTTTTTAATGTACGACGCCTTTGCTTCATTCTAACAATTTCATCTCTTGTTAGTCCACGTAACTTTAACGTTCTATTCAAATCTCTTACAGATATGGAAACAAGCTCATCATCGCTAATATCAGGAATAGGGCATGGAGACAAAGGTGCCTAAAATAAATTTTCACAATAATAACAAAAGTAAATTAAGTTAAGTAAATTTGTTAAGAAATAGATTAAGAAACAGGAGTGCCGACGCTGAATAAGGAATAAGGCAAGGAAGAAGAAGCTGAAGAAGAAGAGTCTGGCTTTAATGTTGATAAATACTATAAACATATAAAGCAATTGCACTTTGTAATACCATTTGAACTAAAATATATTGACTCTTTTAACTTAACTAGTTATCGCCCGCCACTCGAAATTCGAGTACCACTCATAAACAAATTATATACATAGTACTGTTGGATCTAATACTTGAAACCGATGTATTGACACATGGGATTGGAATTTTAAAAACATTATGGATTGTTTTCTTACCTGGCAATAGCGTAGAAGCAATACCACTATATGCAAATTAATAGATTTCAATTTCTGAAAGATTGCATTTAAATATACGTTTTCACCCTGCATAAGCAGTTAAATATAAGACATTACTACTTGTATTATTTTGGATAATCTCTTGATCAATAATAGTACGTTGTTCATTATTATCAGTTTCATACATCTGATTAAATAATAAATCCTGTACCCCTGGATTTATTTGATGAGAAATTTGTAAGTCTGTTGAAGGAACATACTGTGGAATTGATAAAGCAAGATCTAGCAAAAGTAGTTTCAAATGAAATTGTTCCAAGTTTTTTAAAGAAACTGTATACATTCTTGAAATTATCTTCTCAGTGAAGTTTCGTCATCGAACCCATACTTTTGTTGAATCTTTATAAATGTAGTGGTATGGTATATAGTTGTATAAAGAGGAATCGTCGACATTGAATTTGAAAAAAGCTAGTAATTTTGTGGATTGTTGTGATAGTCATGTTGGTTCTTCCAAAATCCGATGCGTTTTTTGAAAATACATCTTGATACTTGATCAAGAACTTTCGTATGACCTTCATCTTCATCACATGTAAAAAAAAAAAACAAAAACATACGCCTACTACTACTGTAGAGAAAAAACTTATGAAACATGTTTAGAAGAGCGTAGAGAAGGTATTCACAAAAAATAGTACACTATAGAGTTTTTTATTCGAGAGAATTACACGTAGAGCGTGCGAAGAGCGCTTATGTAGAGCTATACTAGTTGTATACACTTCATTACGCATCATTACGCGTAAGTTCTCTCTACCTCTACAAAAAAAAAATCTATTGTGAACACGAGGCTTAAATGATTCTCGTCACCATATGTGAAACTTGTTGATTGTTTTACCGAAAGCGTTTAAATCATACCCAATAATCAGACATTTCGTATTTCTGGAGTACACTTTTTCCCTATAAGGATATTGATTTTTTTATATTAATTTTTGAATACGGTATTCACAATGTGCACTTATATAACTTTGGTCTGTTATGTCGGAAGAAAGAATATTAACCCTTATTATATAAGATGACGGTAGACTTGAATTCGAATCCCACAAATAACATACAAATTATATAATTTTTAACCGTAGCACATTCGTTGGGAAAGGAATTTGTTAACAGAAGTTAAATCAGATAAATTTACATAAATAAATTTTGTCTATCCAACTCAACTATACCGTCATCTTATATAATAATTAACTAAGTATATACAATTATGAAGTAAAATTGTTATAAAAATAATTGTTAACATAGAATACTGATTAATTTGTAACGTTTATTAACAAATCTAAGCATAGAGATGTTGCTTGAGCGTATGGACATGGAGGGATGGAGCAGACGAGAATATTAGATGTACTATTCCGATTTACTTTATTTTAAAACAAAATAATAAACTAACCAATAAAATTTTTCTATCACGTTTTAATTCCTGTGGCATCTTTATGGAATAATAAAAATTTGTTGCTTTTTTTGTAATCAAATCAGATAAACACAATAAAAAATGATGTACGCAAATGTCAAAATTTATTGCTCAATATTGCCCAGCAGAAAAATAACATCGACACAAATCCACTATTAATTTTAATTATCTATCACAATTACCTCCGTTTCACACATTGAGAAACTAGAAAACAATAAAGTTAAAAAGTATGTATTTCATACGATTGCAAAATTGATAGAGGGTATAATAATAGACTTATTATATATAGACTGAAACTAATAGACATATTAATTTAGACTGGAACTTGATGTACTTTCTTGAATCCAAAAAAAGAAACAATATATGTCTTACACAAATAACAATTGATTTATTATATGTAAAGCGAAAAATTCAGTGGTGTTAAATAAATAATAAGAAATAATACAAATATTAATTAATCTGGCTAATATGGGTTCAAGTCAATTTTACTGGGAGTTAGGTATAATATAGCAATTAATAATATAAAAAAATATCATCTGCCATCTTAAAAAATACGTCACGTACATGATTACAACCAAATAATTCTGCAATCTTGTAGAGATATATTTATAATTTCTTACAATAGTCGCAAATTTTTTTTGTATTCGTTAGTATTAGTGAAATGTTGGGTTCATATGCGTATACGAGTAGTTCCAGTCTATATATAATATGTCTATTCTGAAACTACTCGTATACGTAAATGAAACATACAGCTCACTAAATATTTGTAGAATTGGAGAGAAAAATAATAAACTTATATATGCATCTCTACAAGATTATAGAATTGTTTTGTTGAAACAAGTACGTAACATATTTTTATTCGGATGTCAAATGATATTTTTTTATATCAATAGTTAAAATATTATACCAAACTTATCCTATGAAAATTGGCTTTAAGTGAATACATATTATACAGGCAAATTAATTAATATTTTATAATCTTACAATTTATTACATTTTATAATATAATAATAAAACAATTGTATTGTTTTATTATTATATTGTATTATAATAAACATATCTGTAGATATGTTTATTATAATGTTTTTTTTCCACAATAAATTCAATTTCCAAAATTTAAAACGTAAACAAAAGTGATAAACATATGAACAAACAACCAATATAGAATCTTCTGACGTTTCAATTTTGTAATGTCAAAAAATTGTAAATCAGCAGATTTCCAAACTTTAAAAGAGGTAGTGACCTGTTAGTTTTATGAAACTACACCTAATTCCAGTTTATATATAATAAGTCTATTATATATAGACTAAGTCTATTATATATAGACGTATTAATATAGATAGGAACTTGGTGTACTTTCTTGAATTAAACATGTCACTAACACTATTTAAGTTTACAATTCACGTAATTTGTAAATTTTTGTAGATTTTACAAAATTGAAAAATATAGCATATTGTCACATTTGCTTATTTACTTTACTTACTTTTGTAATTTTTATTGTGAAAATAAAAACATTTTAATACAATTAAATTATAATAAATATATCTTAGTATATGTGAAGTGCAAGCATGAATTAAAGAAAAATTCAGTAGTGTATAATATTTAAAAAAATAGCAAAAAAAAACAATACGTCTAACACAAATAAACGTTGTTTTATTACTATATTAAAATATATTAATAAATAATGTAGTAAATAGTATTATAGTAAAATATTAATTAATCTGTTTGTATAATATGCGTTCACTTAAAGTCAATTTTTACTGGGAGAAGTTTGGTATAATATAGCAATTAACTATTGATACAAAAAATGAACATTTGCCATTATTACAACAAAACAATTCTACAATCTTGTAGAGATACATATATATTTTTTTTGATTTTTCGCTCCAACTCTACAAATATTGAAAATCGCCGAGTTTTTGTTTTGAAAATTTCCATTAGTATTAGTGAGATGTTGGGTTAATAAATGTATACGAGTATTTATAGTCTATATATAATATGTCTTTTGAAATAATAAAGGGCTTGCCACAGAGGAATCGCATTCGCGTACTATTCAAATTTTTAATCGTTTCTAATAAAGCTAATACTACTCTGAATATGTTAATTTTGCAATTAATTTAATCCTAATATGCAGCACTTCGATTTTAATTTATATAAAACCAAAGAAATAACAAGAATAAAAAGAAATACATCAAAAACTGTGTATTCTCGTTGTTTGTTCAAAAATGGCATACTATTGTCAAAAATTTTGAAAATTGTACTAGAGCGTATTCGCGTTGTATGGTACGCGAATTTTATTTTTAGTCGTCAACATAATCTCATAAACATAAATATACAGCCGCATATAATAAATTTTTTTTTTTTTTGATATAATTTTAAATTATAATCACAAAATAAATAACAAACAATAAATAAAAATAAAAAAATATTTTACATTCGTTCGCGTGTCGGTGTGGCTGTAAAATAGGGTTACGGTTAGCGCAACGCGAACATTCGGTCGCGTAGAACTTGATTCTATAGGTTCCATTTGGTAATTCAATTATAGTTATTTGAGTTCAGATTTAATATTATGAAATAAGGTCAAGATGAACGTATAATGTTACTATTAAGAGCTTGCCACACTGGATTCGCATTCGCGTACTATTCAAATTTTTAATCGGTTCTTGTAAAGCTAATACTTCTATGAATATGTTAATTTTGCAATTAATATAATCCTACTATGCAGCACTTCGATTTTTAATTTAAAAAAATTAAAGAAATAATAAGAA
>JANSTX010046539.1:0-28906 GCA_027564355.1 Penthetria funebris | reverse complement strand
ACCAATTTTATGTTCGGTTATTATCGAATTGGCAACAATAATAGCCTAGGCTATATGCTTTGGTAATGGCGGCACAGGCGCCATGTTGCGGTGATTTTCATTGGCTCTAGATTTAAAGTAGAATATGTTAGCCAAACTATTGCAACAATACTTGTTTATTGAGTTCAGTACGGATTAATATGTCAATTTTTTCGCACATACTCAACTTATACTTTTTCGACACCTTAATTATCTCAGCTTTCCCACTTTCCAGTCGGTCGTAATTAGGGTTATCGGTTTTTTCATGTTGAGGAAACAGAATCGAAACCGAAAAAAAAACAACAACATTGGTTAAATCATATTTATTATAAAAAAAATATATCTCATTTGGGTGACTTTCTAAAAAGTTTTACTATTTTTCGTGTGTCAAAGAGCACAGTTTTAATACTTAAGTTCAAAATCGAAGTTTTGATACATAATTCTTCAGTAGAACTAAAAACCTCAATTTCAGTATCATCAACATTGCTATTATCTTGCTCGTCATTAGTGTAACTACTTTCTGATTCTGATTCTGATTCTGATTTCACGTCTTTTTCGATAGATGTGTTCTTACAATAAAAGACATCCATGACAGCTAAATGTAACACATGAGCTGAAATGTTTCAGGTTTTTTGATTGATTTGTGACACGGTGCATTTTTTTGATTGATTTGTGACACGGTGCGTTGTCTTGATGAAACAAAAATTTTTTCTTTGCCATATGCTTTCGTTTTCTTACGATTTCGGCCTTTAAAATAACGCTATATTATATAATATTCACTGTTCATGGTATTTCCCTTCTCCAGGTAGTCGATGAATATTATACTCGCGCAAAAATTGCGGTTTGCTACGTTTAAACATGTCAATACGTTGTTGTTTTTGGTCAACAGTCAGCAAACGCGGCACCCACTTTGAACAGAGCTTTCTCATGGACAAATGCTCATGCAAAATACAGCCATCACGTTCTTTTGATATCTTTACGATATCTAACTCACGCAACTTCACTTTCCGATCATTCAAAACGTTTTTGTGGATTTTTTTTATGTTTTCTGGTGTTACCGCCTCATTTCTGCATCATCGGTGTCTCTACGACCACGTTTGAAATCAGAAAAACCAACGTTTTATTGTTGTTTCTGGTGGAGCGGAGTACCCATAACACTTTTCCAATGAGGTGAATGCAAGACAACCAGCGCCATATATGTGTGATATAGCTTGATTATAGCAAAGTTAACTTAATGCAGATATAACCCCATGTTTATTGTTGCAGATTATCACAACAATACGTGAATACAGTACTCAAATTGACATCAAAAGTTTGGTATTTCGTCAAGTTTATCTAAAAGTTGGATTAGATTAGATAGAAAATAAAGAATAGGTTTCAATAGGGCGGAAATAAAAAAAAAAAAAACGAAAAACAGGTTTTTCAAAAAATAAACCCGGGTTAGAAAAGAGTCAAATAAAAAACCAGTTTCGGTTAGGCCGGTTTGCCGAACCCTAGTCGGAATATCATCATATGAACATAACAATATTATCAGCGACGGTTGCTTTACCTTACCGTACATTTTAGCTGTTATAATGAGGATTTGGTTTCACATATTTCATACTTGAAATACTTGTTTAAATTTGCTGTGTCTCATTTCAGATCAAACACCCTTTATTGGATTCATTTGCACGTTCAGCTGTTGGGGTTCCTTTATGTTATTTGATATTTTTTTTGTTTTAATTTTGTCTTGCCCAACGACCTTATCTAATTGAATATAATCTGTTCGTAGATTCTCTGATAAATTATGTTTTTAATATAATTGATGAAATATAATTAAGAACATATTCACAAGTTTTTATTCTATGTTTAATAGATAAATATGAATCTACCAAATCAAAAAATAGTGATCGTTGTTCCGCCTCTAAACCTTCTACATCCAACAATGATATTCTCCACTTCTTGTTATATGGTTTTTAATTTAAATTTCCAAAATCCTTTATTATATATGCTGCCAGAACATCTATTTTAAAGAAAACATGTTCTCTTTTTACTGTCGGAAAGCACCATAATGTGATTTCATTCGTCCCCGGGCGAATGGGTAAGGTTCAGGTGCATTGCTGAAATACTTAATTGCACAGAAAAATGTCAATTAATGACCTCGGATCGAATGGGAATACGAAACGACCTAGAACTATTGAACGTTTAAACGTTGTAAAACTTTGCAATGAAGAGGTAAAATAACGGTTCGCAGCCGATTTGGCGAATCGATTAGTATGTGACAATGTTTGAGAAAATTGATGTACGTTCGAAGAAGTACTGATGAGTTGGCCTGAAACTTGAACGAACTCTGTGAAATTTTCAACTTTAGATTTTAATCTAATTTCAACTCATATAATACTCGTACTCGTTCTATTATACTTTGTATTATTTTAATTTAATTTTTTATAAAATTGTAACAATATATAGTGACTACTTCAAATATTGTAAATTATACCATAAAATATCTATATACGTACGATATGTATCTAATGTACATTCATTTTTACATATTACATTTAATAATAATGACTATTGTAATAACAATAAATTCATATTAGTGGTTATAGTTTTTAAACTATAACAAAACAACGTATTATTTTGTTATATAATTATTGTAATAATTTAATGGTACGTGTTGTTATATGTACATATATTTGATACAGAAATTATATTCGTCGAATAACCTTGTACTCACAGCATAAATAAACGTAATAAAATATAAAAGAAACAAATTAATTATAGACATTATTCCAAAATTGAAAAAAAAATATATTGATAAAAACAATGCGATCGTATCAATTTTTTTTCGAATCATTAAAAATCCTTGTCATCTTAAATAAATAAAATTTTCGTAATTACAACCTTAAACTGAGTTAGTTTATTGACATGTCATACAAAATAAATGACTCAATTGAAGTGTTCAAAAGCGGAGATATTTGATGTATAATACATTATTAAATCATCATCATAATCTCGACCTTTGCTCCATGCCGGAGCACAGGGCGTCACTTCACTTCACTCCATCGAAATACAGCAGTTCTTCGTCACGTTGTTTTTGGACGATCGGCACTTCTAATATTCTGCGGATTCGAGTCAAGTGCGTATTTTAACAATATCACTGAAGAATCGCGTCATTCTCATTTGGTATTGTATTTTACCTGAAAGTTTTAAGTATGCGTATGAGGCATCTATTGACACGATGTTTTTTGTTACCTTACAAATATTTCGCAACCATATAATAGTACCGGTAAAAATTTTGTTTTAAAAATGCGCAACCTTAGTTTTTTTTTTATTTGTCACGTCAACCAGACTGCATTCAGCATAATACCAAACATTTGCCGACCTTTTTGTATACGGAAAACCTTACATCTGTTTCTGTTCCACCATCAATTGTTAAAAAAAAAACTTCCCAAACACTAGAAGTCCTCGATGTGCCAATTTTCATTAGCTTTGTCTTTGAGACATTGATTTTTAGTCACGATATAGCCCGCGGATCATATTCATCAGTTTAGACGGTATTCCATAATTTTCTAGAATTGTCCACGATCAATACTATCGAATGTCTGTTTAAAGTCTACAAATAACATATGCAGTGACATTTGCTATTCAATCGACTTCTCAACAATAATCCGTAATGATATTGATATGATATGTGCAAAACCTACCAGGCCTGAAATCTACCTGTTCCTTTCGAATACTAGGTTGCAAAACTAAACTGATCCTGTCGTGCACGATAATAGCTATAACTTTGTTTTTTGTGTTCAGCAAGATGTTCTCGCATATACTCAAGTTGCCCTTTTAGACATATCTATTGGTTTTAAATTCTCGGTCGCTTATTATAAGAAAGGTACTCACTTTAGTCTAAATTATATGGACATGGATTTACAAATAAGTATTTCTTTTTAAAAAAAATATATGTGAATACATTGGGTACAAATCGTCGGTCAATTAGGATAGTCTAGAAAATGTGAAAAATTCTTGTTTATTAGATGTAGTTGGTGCAATAGTTTGGTTGATTTTTGATGTTATATGCGTACTGAAAACGGCAAATTAACATCATGTGCCGTTAAGATGTACTAAAAAGGTGACGTGAAAGATAAATGAAATTAATACAGACATTATCATCATCATGCAGCCGTTATCAATACACACCCATAACATTTAATTCATTACCAATATAGACATGTATTTCTATACACACTCGTAACATAAAAAATGTTAACCGAAAAACTACAGTAGTTTCATAACTACATTTGACATAACTACATAGTTTTTGGCGATGAATGAAGTAGCATGGACGTGAATAAAGGTTGAGCGCTGGGTATCACTCGGTAAACTGCAGTCACTACCAATATAGACATGGATTCATAGAATTATAGTTAGAAAAACAAATCTATGTTTTCAGAGCATATCAGCTGTACGGTATGTACGAGTATAATATTTTCACGCCTACAACAAATTTTTATGAACATATTATTGATTAACTATATTTGCTAACATTTAAAGAAATATATATAATAGCATTTACATGGTTTGCAAAAAAAAAAAAAAAAACATCTTCTTTTTGCTTGTGCCAAATTCGATATACATAATTTTCGAATAGTTATTGTGTACAAATAATGACTTTGCATAAATTTTTACCTATATAGAATTTAAAAAATTATGTGTGGTATTATACATCTTCATCATTGACCTACATTAAAAATGTTAAATTACCATAATGACTATTTGAGAATAGAAATATTTATTTACTAACTGAATTTATGGAAGATAAATACACCAGTGTCAATATATCGACACTTTAATTGAATTCTAAATGCTTCTTTCTGTATAAACTTTGGACACTTTAATAGACTGTCCAACTGTTTCTTAAACTGTTTGACAGTTTATTAAAATGGATTTAAAAGGATTTACACGCTTCAATAAGACTCCTATTCCAATATCCCCCCATCCTTTAAACCAACCTACCCACATTCCTATAGCTTAACTGGTTTTTACCAATTCTTTGTATAGTTTCATTATTTACATGTTTTTACTTATCCTTCACAGTCCTTATTCCATACAGTAATAGCCCTTGACATATTCTCCCCTTCAATAATACATTATAATGTTACCATATGTGTTACAATAATAAGCATCATCAAAGGCAAATGAACAATCGCCTCTTAAATGCTTACTGATCACAATTGATTATTATTGTATTTTAGCTATATAAACTCTATGAAATAAAATATTTTTTGAATTTGAATTCTATAATGTGACATCGGCTAACGGCTATAACCATCTCAATATACACATCTCGGTTTTGTACAATTTCTACATTTTCAGTTTTTGTTGTTCAACCTATATTTATCTACAAGCGATAATACCAAAAATATTTTTAAGGTGTTTGAAGTAAATTTAATTTATCTGTAGTTTGAATTATTCTCTATTATTTTTAGTCATCTTGGCCGACTGCCTTATTTCGCGTCAAATTTTTATGATTTTATTTACAGAGCATTTTTTTCCTAAAATTACTTCTTCGTGAATTCTTCGGTACTTATTTGTGGATATTTAGAAATAGTATTAATTGATTTATTTATGGTCTATATTTGACATTAACATCATATTTTTAGTCTCGATCACTCGCCATTAATGACATATACCGTGATTGAGTTTTCCCGGTGACACCGCGTGGAGTTAAAGTTTAGTTGAGTAACCTCGATGATGAACGGCCTCGTCATTCGTCACCCACTCTAAATTATAGTTACATTTAAAAAAATCCATATGTTTTTGTTTTTTAAAATTTTAAACGTATACGATTTGCAAAATCATTAATATTTTAAGATATTTCCAAATTTTATAATTTCAGAAATACTTTTGATTAATTTTTTAAAATTTAGCCTGCAGCTAAATATTAGAATATTTAAATTTTTTAGCAAAGACAAATCAGACATGCAATAAAATTTATTTGCATAGCAATTTTCAAAGTTATTTCATAAAAATTTTTAAATCCAATAATTTACATAAGCAGAAATGACGTGAATTATTTAAAATTTCAACCTTGAATTAATTATTTGAAAATCGCAGATAGATAAAAAACAATTAAAAACTAGATAATAAGGCTACTCTTTCATTGTTATTTTCGATAAAATGTAACATTTTATTCGACTGTTTGTATTTATTCTATAAAATACGACGACTATCTATGGGCGAAAGAATGTTATTTTTTTTATCAATTTTTTTAATCATTTTTTTTTTTAGATATGAAGAAACATAAAATAATAAAAATGTACATAAATGTATAAAATGTAATCAATTTTTATTGTAATCAGAGATTTTTAACTGTGAGGATTATAAAAATATTTGCTTAAAAACTGTGCATGTACGTATGCGAGTGTGATGAACTTTGAATTAAAACGATAAATTCTTTCGAAATTAAAACCTAATGGGTTACCTAATTTTTTTTCTACAATAAAGCTATATTTAGGGAGTGGCTGCTCTTTTTTATCTAAAAAAAATACCTATATTTGATGACTGTTAAGGACGGAGAGGAAGGGAAGAAATGTAAAAATTTGTGAACATTCGTCTTGAATTTTTGGACGTCATATAATTCACATACACACATTCTCAGATAGAGGATTCTACATACGAGAGACGTAAGCGTCATTAATGTGACCTGAAATTTTATCGAGCGTCCTAATGTGTATTTGACAGAACATGAGTGAGGCACATGAGCAAGTTATGTGTTAACCCTGAATATTAGGCAAATTTATATTATTTATGATACAGCTGCGTTTTTTTTAGCAATAAATTGACGAATAATATGCACCGGTTATTGTTGTGCACACTTCCACTGATTTGACTATTTTTTTCCATTAGTGGTGGTGTAGTGATGCCATGTTTCATCAACAGGCAAATAGGTTCACACAACGTTGAAAAGAGGTGATACGCGAATGAAAGTTTCTCAACATATCTTTACCTTCAAGCGGCTTAACCGATAACTCTATCACGATACATGTCAATATTGGTGTGTGATCGAAGCTAAGAAGATGTTATTAATGTCATGTGAGTTGACTGTACTCAAACTATTGTTGATGCAAGTGTCGTAAGTCTATCTGATAAAATTGTAATCGTGTGGAGTGACCGACTAACATTACTCAATCCATATTTATCTCTCTCTCTCTTCGTATTGTCACCGGTAACTCAACCACATAATTTATGTCAATTTGATACGGAGTAAAAAAAAAGTAGCTGGTGAAAAATATCTTACCAACAAACTAGGAATCGTTTGTCATAAATTTTTGGCGACAATATATTTCAGGAAACACTACATCAGGCAGATGGTTCCGCAGACGAGATGTAATATGAATGTACCCCTGAATTTGACTATGCGATCCTAAGAAATTTCGACATATCGTGTGACGATTCAGTCTAGTATTTAATGGAAATACATGAACCCACCAGTTCATTAATGTGAGTCATGCTCCATTAGAGGCCTTATATATGATTTATATGTATAATTGAAAATGTTGCGCGGACCGAAGTATTTTCTACATGTCCTAAGGAAACCAATTCGTCAAGCACCTTTTTTGCACACAATAAGCACGTGATCATTCCAGAGAAACCAATTGTTAACATTGAATATCTCCAAAAATCTACTAATGTATTCAGATTTATAACCGAACAACTATAGTTGATTGTGAAGAGTAATTGTTTTTTTTCCCCCAAATTACGTTAGTTTTTTAGTGTCTATTAACACAAACACAAAATAGCTGTTGAGTGCGGTTCATATGTAACGAGGGGGTGGATTAGAACGCAGGAATCTCTGAACATTTGATTTAAATTTTTGCGGGGAATTTTAGTTTATTACTTTTTCAAAAAAAAAATCTGCAACCGAAGCACATAGAATTCTTGTGAATAATTGCCGGCGGGCGACCATGCTCTGTCGAAAACGATTTGCAGAAATTGGTTTCGACACTTTAAGAATAATAATTTTGATGTTGAAGATTATAAACGCACACCGAAAAAGTTTATGAACGATAAGAATTGTACATTTTTAACATGTACTGCATTTGGTGGAATTAGCTAAGTGTTATTTAATATGAACTGCTCCAATCTACCGAAACAACTACAGCTCATGCACTGCATTTGGTGGAATTAGCTATAAGTGTTATTTAATATGAACTGCTCCAATTTACCGAAACAACTACAGGAATCCGCTAGCGACTATACAATTCATGCGGTTGAGTTGATCATTAAAGGAGAAACACCCACGATTCGATCAGAGGAACGATAAAATTACTCTTCAGCATAACAATGTCAACAACTCTGTTAGTGCCGTATTTTATATATATCGAATAATTATCGGCAAGTCAGTCTACTAATTAGTATTTGATATTTATGGCACACTTTCACCATTGCTATATTTTTCTAAATCAATCAGTTTTAGTACAATTATAGTAATCGCACAAATAAACAACCAAATTTTATGAATTGTAAAGATGGTTTTATCTACAGATTCAGATATTCGGTAATATAACATTGCATTTTAAATCTTATAATTTTTCTAGTTTACCTCATTTAATTACAACTATGCCTTCATTAACAATGATTTTTTAAGATAATATATAAAAAACGTGTATTCTATAAAAAAAAAACACTAATTTTTAAATGCAAATTTTGTTCCATTAGTTTGTGTTCATTTTTATCGCGAGTACGAGTATATTACAAAAAAAAAGAAAAAGTAGATAAAAGATTATAATATTTAATTATATGAAATTAAATTACCGCTAAATACTCTAATCTTCAACAAAATACTATGAAATTCTATTTTTATGTACCAATTATTATCTGCAGTGTTTAGCTACAAAATAAATCTTAATAGATAACAGCCTGTTTAAATATTTATATTTTAATTATAAATATTATATTTTATTGTACACAAGTACACCTATCAGACACAAATATAATTAAAATTTAGTTACGTCAAAACATACATTTACGGTTTGCCTTCAAGTTTAAAAAAGTTTTAATATTTATCTTCCATCGCCATTATATATAGAAAATGGCCGACTTGTCAGCGAAAAACAGAATATGAGGCAGATGAAGCGGTAAATTCAAATATTTTTTCTTGCAGAATGATGGTATAAAGCAGGAATTTAGAGACAATCTGATACCATTGTTGTTGCACGATCAGTTCAATTTTTGGAACAAAGTATTCGTACCGCCCAAATTGATGAACACTATTAGTGTTTCTCTTGACAGAAAAATAGACGTACATGCGGCTAAAATTGGAATGACTAGTGAGTTATAGTTCGCAGGTCGGCCTTAAAGTCGATAATACAATAATAGAATATATATAATAG
Source organism: Penthetria funebris (assembly GCA_027564355.1). NCBI lineage: Eukaryota > Metazoa > Arthropoda > Insecta > Diptera > Pleciidae > Penthetria > Penthetria funebris. Next base: position 19,520 of record JANSTX010046539.1, on the reverse strand, counting down.
TTATTTGACAAGTGATTATGATTCTGAAAAAAGGGTGTCGAATCGTAAGACACGACAATAATCGCAAATTGTATATCAAGCCATGGTCAATGGAGTCGCGTTAAATACAAATTCTTACTGTGATTGGACATGATTATTAGATGAAAAAATATGGAATTGGACAGTCCAGTCGGTAATAACGCAAAATATTCGTTTGACAGAATCTATAGGTAGTAATAGAAAATGTGGTTGTCCGAAGAGGCTGGTACCAGTAAATGGGTAAGATGTGGAGGGAAGTGAAGGTACTGACTATAAATCATATATAATAGTGATTTATTTGTTAATGCCGTATATTCTGATATCAAATCAAATTAACCTTAAATACTCCAATCTTTAATAATATACTATAAAATTCTATTTTTATGTACCACTTATTGTCGTCTACATTGTTTAGCTTCAATGAAACAAAAAAAAACGAAAATCGAAACCTTAATAGATAGCAGCGCGTGTAAATGATATACGTTTATAATTCAATTTTTGAGTATACACGTTTGGTGTAACTTAAAAATGTATTCAGCATCTATAAACCAAATAAAAGATACGACAGTTGTAAAACAACATATTCCAACTTATACATAATCTTTCAATAGGTGTGATACATTTTTTCATAGGGATTCCGTCCGATAGATATGTCTGACATATGTAAAGTTGTATTTTTTTCACTATACAGACAAATAAATCTGCATGGATAATAGCTATAAAAATGAATAATCGTTCAATTATTTGATCAGAATTCACGTTCGATTGCTAAAACTCAAAGATCCCTTTGTGAATTTTATGGTCCATTTAATCGACCAACTACACAAGCTATACGTCGAATTGTGGTTAGATTTGAAATAAATTTTTCTCTACAAAATACCAAAACAGTACACGTTAAAGAAATGTTTGTATATTAAAGTAAATATTAATGCTGTAAATGCTAGTGTTGCTGAAGATTCAAATTTATCAATTTCACGTCGATCTCACAAGGATTAAACATTTCTGAGACTTCATTATGGTGTATTTTACGAAAAGATTAATTTCTTTGTTGATAATAAAAATAATACAAAATCCTATTTAATTTAATAAAAATTCCATTTGTTTTTAATTATAGGGATCCGATCCACGTGCAGCAACATGTAGAGGAAAACTTCAAAGTAGAAGATGTAAATTAAATCAAGAAATTAATAAAGAATTAAGACTTCGAGCAGGAGCCGAAAATTTATATAAAGTAATAAAATAATTTATTTTTTATAAATTTAAAAGAAAAATACTTGATCAATTTTATTCAATAATATTTTCAGGCAACAACAAATAGAAAACTTAGAGAAACAGTGGCATTAGAACTTAGTTTTGTTAATTCAAATCTACAACTGTTAAAGGAACAAATGTCAGAATTAAATTCATCTGTAGAATTATATCAGAATGATAGGTAATATGAAGAAAATATATTAATATTGATAAATATTTCATAACTATACGCTTGCAAGAAATAGCTGGATCAGTTTCATTATCGTCTCAACCTCAACACGTTGATTTTTGATTTCCAATATGCATGTAACATCAAATGTGAACTCAAATAACAATGTTGAAATTTACCAACTGTCAAAGTATTATACTTTAAGATCAATTAAAATTACCCGGTTAAACATTTTAGTGTTTCAATAGATAGGTGCATAAATTCCCAGCTACCTAGTTTGTTGCTAATGTGTTTTTTCAATTAGTTTTAGTAGTTTTAACACAACATTAACATCATATTTTTATTCTTGCTCACAAACCAATACTGACATATATGATCGTTATCGAGTTACCGGTGACACAGTGTGGAGATAAAGATACAGCAATTATTGGTTTCAAATGCCATACATTATTTAATAAAAGCCTTAAGCAAATAAAATACTCATCAATGTGTCATAGTACTTACTGCCGTTATTGCTATACGATGTATTAATCTAATCAAAAGTTTTAAGAATTATTTATTCAATTTAAATTAGAAGTCAGATGATAAATACATTTATTTAAGCTCGACTTATTTATTTATTTATTTACTTGTTTTTATTTTTTGTTTTAATTTGTTTATATATACACGTAACATTTTACTATTGCCATTGAACTTTATTTACAATAAAACATTAATGTAATTTCTCATTAAACCAACGCAATAATCATGATGCATATTAATTAGCTATTTGTTTAAATGAAACAATGACTTATTCAGACTTCATTCAAGTGCCTACTTATACAGCAAAGATACCGAGTTAATGCTCAAAACAAAAAATAATTTTAAGCATAATTTTTTATTGAATAGACATTAAACATCATATAGTAGTTAGTAATAACATAAGCAAAAAAAAAATGCTTTAATATTCATCTTAAGCTCCCACAATTAATGAAAATGAAAGGTGGGTATATACACGTTTATTTATACACAAAATCGCTTTACCATATTTAAAAATGATTTTATGTAAAGAAAGATTTTTCGTTTCACTAACGTACCGAGATTTTCATACATTATGTATACAACTACTATGATGATTGTGGTGACAATTGGAGTGGCCGACTAACATTTCGAGTTTACTCAACCCATCTTTACCTAACGTGGTGTCACCACCGGACACTAGATCACGATATGTCTCGGAAATAGCATGTGATCGAGTCTAAAAAGATGGTGTTAAATGTCGTGCTTGTCGATTGGTTGCAAAAATAGTTCACCAACAAAGTAGGTAGCTAGTGGGAATTTATGCACTACTCTACTGAAATATTAATTTAGATGGAATCAATTATATTAGCCGGTTATACGGTTAATTATATAATTGTTTCTATATTTTAAATTTCAGAATTATACAAATTTGTGTTCACATTTGATGTTACATCCACAAACACTCGATTATTATTGACTATTGACCTTTGCTTCGTAATATATATCACATGAAATCGTGGCTCTTAATATGTGAAAAATGCAAGTCTCATTCAACTTTAACTTACCAAGTCAGTACATTTGTTTTATGCACTAGTCTCTACAAATTATAGTACAATGTGAACCACTTTTACCTTAATTAAATCCGATCGTGAAAAATGTACAGAATAACGTTTGTATTTGTTGAAATTTGAAACCCGGTCTCCTCCATCATGAGTGTCTAGTCCCGAACTATAATAAAGAATAAAGGATTAAATTTAAATGAACAAAAGGATACATTACAATGCATAAAATATTAAATATATTATAAATAAAAGAATAAATGATGTATGAGTAAAAAATAATGGGTGAAGAATAGAGAGAACTATAGACATATTTGAATTTACAACATGTAAAGCTTTTAAAAATCAAAAAAAAAACAGTACCTTAATCTTCATAATAACGGTCCTTTATTGTTTATGGGTGACACGGTCTATTACCTAGTGGATTCCACTCAACAGAGAATTTTACAATATCACTGACTGCAAGCGTTATTGTATCGCGTCGATCCAACCAAGGATCCAACTATACTTTCATACTTTCTTCGGTTGAAAATCCTGGTCATCGCATCAAGATAGCTGACAGTCTCCACAAATTCTCGTTTGACATTGTATTTGACTAAAAAAAAAAAACTTAAGTATGTGCGCCTATTGACGAAAACATGAATTCGTGACAAGATGGTATAACATTTCTCTCTGTATGAGAAACTTTACATCTGTTCCAGCACCATCGTGTATTATTAACAAACTACCCAAATAATAGTCTATTTCAACCTATTTCTTTACAATTGACTGCAAGTAATGTTTTAGACATAAAAATCTTCATTAGTTTTTTTTTGTAACATTGATGTTTAGACCAACTTGAAAGCTGTATTTCACACGATATGGCAATTTAACATGAGTGATTCGGTTCGACAAAAAATTATGAGCAAATTGGAGATCTTTAAGGTTGACCGATTATATATCATCTGATACCATGTTTACCATAAACCAGTCCGAGTTGAATAGGAACCATATAGTGGTGATAAAATAAAGCACTTTTTTACACCAAAATGTGCATCAAAAATATTTCCAGGCCTTTACTATAAATTGTGAATCCAGATATAGACCGCGGATCATATACATCAGATTAGACGGTAATTCCATAACTTTCCAAAATTGTCTACATCATATCGCGATCAATAATATCGAATGCCTGCTCATAGTCGACAAATAAAATATACAATGTTATCTACCATTCAATTGAAAATTCAACAATAATTTTTAATGTATTGATATGGTCTGTACAAATGCCTATACCACGCCTAACATCTACCTATTTTTTAGTTCTAAAACACAATCGATCCTATCGTGCTCGTTCTAAAAAACAATTGATCATATCGTGCTCAATAATAACTATATAGTACCGATCAAGACGTATTTGATTTCACTGCGCTCCTTGTCATCATACGAAACCTGCTCTGTAGATGCGTAAATACAATACTCTTAAATCTTGCTGTGATTATTCGATCATGGTTTCTAGTTTACAATCTTGCACAGACACTTAACCAGTACTGTGATATATTTGCTATATTTTCCAGGAGACAAAATTGTTTTACCAGATGATATAGTTCTTTTTGTCATTTTCCTTTCATCGATTCTTGTGCAGTCCAAGAATATCGTAGAATACAATGATTTTGTATATACAATTATATTCAAGATAATATCAACGAAAATTGTTCATGTTATAGATGTTTATGAATAACTAATTTCCAATACGCATTATAATTTTTAAGTAATTACATAACATATTACTTGTATTTAGTTATGATGCTGTTATGCCAATGATTCCACTTGGCCTAAAAGAAACTAAGGAAGTACATTTTATGGAACCATTTTCAGATTTTATCTTAGAACATTATAGTGAACAATCTAGTTTATATGAAGATGCAATAGCTGATATTATTGATACAAGACAGGTATTAATTTTATTATTGAATAGAATCATTTAACTGAAAAAAAAACAACTGACATGATTTTTTATCAGGGTGCACGAACACCGACCAGAGATTTACAAGGTGTTGGACTTTTATTTCGTTATTATAATTTATTATATTATGTTGAAAGAAGATTTTTTCCATCCGATCGATCATTAGGAATTTATTTCGAATGGTACGATTCATTAACAGGTATTACATTATTAATATAATTAAATTTTACAAAAACAAAATTATGTTAATTAATTAATTTAGGTGTGCCATCCTGTCAACGAACTGTGGCCTTCGAAAAGGCATGTATTCTATTTAATTTAGGCGGAATTTATACACAAATTGGGGCAAAACAAGATCGTACATTAGAAAAAGGACTTGATGCTGCTGTTGATAATTTTTTACGTGCTGCTGGTGTTTTTAAACATATTCACGAAACATTTACAAATGCACCATCAATGGATTTAAAACCACAGGTTCTAAATATTTCATTAGAGTTAATCACACTTTTTGTTGATAATTTATAATTTTTTTTTTTTTTATTCTTGTTTTATTTATAAACAGATTCTAGAAGTCTTAGTTTCGTTAATGTTAGCACAGGCTAGAGAATGTTTATTTGAAAAATTACAACTACAAATTGAGAATTTTCCAGTACAAAAAGATACAACCCATGTAAGTTAATAAATTGAGATTGAATTTCGTTCAATATTAATAATAAAGTAAATATTTCAGCTTCATCGGGATTTATCTGGAGAAGCTGCCCAATTAACATTAGAATATAGTAAAATTCATTTAAATATACAAACAGATGATATTCATAAATATATTCCAGAATGTTGGACAGGATTTGTGTCATTAAAATCTGAATATTATAAATGTACGAATTCAAAATATACTTAAATATCTTGAGAACATGAAACTTAAATAATATTTTGAAATTATTTTCCATTTATATGTACAATAGCACTTTCTCATTATCATGCAGCAAAAAGTATATGCTTAAATCCGTCATTGCCAACAAAAGAACATATTAAGAAAAAATCATTTAAAGACAATTTTATTTATGATGAAACAGCATACGATCGAAATATTTGTCCAGTTGCATTAAAAATGGCACACATAAAAGAATCGCTGTCATGTCTTGAAGAAGCTCAACGTTTACAAAGAATGTGTAGGGATTTAAAAGTAAGTTACATAATAAATTATTTCAAAAATTATAAATTTACAATTAAATAGATTCACCATGTCAATAAATCATTATTGTACCACATAAAATAATGTAATTTAAATAACTCTTTTAGAATAAAACAGCATTAACAAGACACTTAAAGGAATCGCATTTAAAAGCGCTTGTCGAATCAGACTTTTTAAATGATGACAAAAATCGTAAACAATTAGAAGAAGATTATGAATTGATAGATGCACCAATAAGTGGTAATTTAGAATTAATTGAAAATGTATATCACTTTGCATCTTAAATTTCTGTTTTTTTTTTAGCTTGTTCCAAATTTACATTATCATTAACTGGACCAGATTTTACAGTATACAAAGTTGATGATCCATTTAAAAAGCTTGGTCCAATTGCAATATTTTCGGCCAGACGACATTGGACGGTACCGCGTCAAGTTCGTTTACAAAAGAGCAGTAAAGATTCAATATTAGGAAATACAAAAATAATTTCAGAAACATTAACGAAATGCAATTGTAAACGTTCCAACAAATTAGATAATTTCGAAAAATGTGAAGTTTGTTCAAAATATGCTGTATATAATTCAGATGATAATGTAAATAGTAATAATAATAGCAATAATAATAATAATAGTAATAATAGAAGTGAAATTATTGAAAGTTATGGTTTTCATCTTCGTGGCGATGCACCAGTCATAATATCACATGTTGAATTAAATTCATTGGCTGATGTAATTATTGATAATTTTTTTTTTTATTTCGATAATCAATTGTTGATTCTGTATTATAATTGAAATAATTTAATATCTTTTAGTTGGGTGGTATAAAGGAAGGTGATTTTATTGTTGAAATATCTGGCATAGATGTAAAATGGTATACACATAGACAGGTGTCTAAATTAATTCAAAAGGCTGGTACAAGTTTAGATTTAAAAATTATTACACCAATGGATAGAAATTATTTAAAGGTACTTTGGATTAGAATTTTATATTTATTTTTGTAATTTCATATAACGTCAGTATTTTTATATGATTAATTTATGTTTCCTATTTAGCCAATACCAAATTCAGCGAAAGGTTCAATATCTACGCGATCAGCAGGTAGTTCATCGGGTGTATCGTCAGGTTCACCAAGTCCGACGGGTACCACATCGAAATCAAAATCCCGTAGTAAATCATCCAAAGGTAGATTAAGTAGTTTATCTGGTAGTGGTTGGAATCCATTTAGACGTTCACAGAGTGTTGGCAAAATATTCTAAATTTATTTTACATTTTGATTTTTTTATTTTTTAGATTTTTAATTATGTGGCCATTTATAGAATATTTATAATTATATATAAAAGAATAAAAAAATTGTATATACTTATCTATATTTAATTTATATTTTATTACTTAAATAAATATTAATAATAATTTGGTAAATTTTTAATTTCAATATTGGTCTAATAGCAATGGAACTTATCGAAATGTGTACCATAAGAGCGAACTTCCTACACACATAACATTAAATTGTAAGTGAAAAACTACATTAATTAATATACAAAGAAATAAATAAACAATGGACAACTAAAATTATCCAAAATGTGTGACGGCAACCATATTCTAGTGAGTTAATATCATAATCAAGTACATACTATACGTTTACGAACTGGCCGTTAATAATAGGGTTTTAAATGAATACCTACAACAAATGTGATGCATAGGAGAGATACAAAATCAGCTGCAACAATTCACAATCTTTGTAGTTGACACAAGTCAACTTTGTTATCACTTGCGATAGTTGTAGCACAAGTAACCAAATATACCATACATAATTATTAGAAGTGGGCTTTAGCGATTCGAATATATACAGTAATCATTATTTTTCTATTGAACAGATTCGAACTATTTATTGGCAAACAAGCAAAGGCGACATAAAACTATGAAACATGTATCAATTTTCCAGATAATCGGGCACCTCGCTTATTACATGATAACAATGCTTTACAACATTGAAATCTGTTCGCATTCAGGCGCACTGGTGAAATTATTTTTGTTTCCATCAATTATGATAAAAATGAAAGGATCAGTGTGATGAAAACTTTCCGGAAAGTACTACAGAACGTCAAATTCAATCCAATGATGGCTGTTTAATATCAAATGAGACGTGTAGCAAATTGGCAGGCAGTACTTTAACAAGCTGCTTAATAGACCGATGGTGTTGCTCAGACTTCGCCTAAGAGAAGGCCGGCTACACGAACATTTCAAGATTATGCTCTAAGTGTAGGCAAAACAAAAATCGTTGCATTACATGTAAAATGCTACAAGGGAGCTGGTGTTCATAATATTGCGCCAGAATGAATAAAAGTGGACTTGCAAAAGATAGCATCTATTTTACATCCAATTATTAGTGAAGTATGGATAACCGATGGTAAAACGGAGGCTTATATAATCAAGGTGCCGAACTTGAGGCTTGTTTCAGACCGGATAAATCGTACACGGAACACATAAACGCGATCGACTTAAAAAACCAATTACATATATGCTCTTGTTTGTCTTTGAACAAGCGTTAGACAGTCTTGATAGTGTTATAATGTGGACAATTCTTGTAAACTATAAAATACAATCGAAATTGGTAAATTGATCAGCCATCTTTATAGTGACACTCAGATTATTGAATCGTGAAAATCTTACTGATGTATTTAATGTGCATTTAGTTGCTACGCGGGGTCGTATTTTTTTGTTGACACTATTGTTTCAATTCGTCTTAAATTGAATTATGACACAAGTAAACACTGAGCCGCCTAGTATGAGCTATGAGGTAAGATCTAATATGTCTTAACTTTCTAACTGATGTATGTTACTTGGAAAAAAAAATAGAGACGAGTATAGTTAAAATCTCTTTTTGATGCATTGCTTGTTTTTGTGTAATGAGATAATTGTAACGTAATTTATCGCATTACATTTAAATATAAGTTTTATTCAGTCCCATAAAGAATTCGTCAAGAGAAGATGAGGTATATTTTTTTGGAGGCACATTTTGCATCTTAAATCTTATATTTTATGGAATTATATGTATTTGAATATTTTCAAATAATACAAGATAATATCATAATTTGGTATAACAAAAAATAATAAATTTAACATATTTACTTCAGGAAAATATAAAAACTATGATTATAAAATGAAATGGGAATTTGACATAAAAAAAAAAACTCACAATTATATTTTGCTATATCATTTTGTTTGATAAGTTCCATCTTTGGCAAAATACAAATATTACTGTACTTTATAATTATTAATTACAATGAAGACAAATTATTTAAAATAAAAAGTAATTACACAATACTGCACAATTATAAAAAAATCTACACTATTAATAAAGTTTGCTTTACTCGCCATTGGCGCCATTTAACGCATTGTAGGTGTACAGAAACTAAGTAGTAGTAGATTACTAACTCCGAATCAAATCGCAATGAAACTAACTGTTTAAGGACATTTAATTGCACTTTTATTAAACATTAAATTAAAAAATATATTACTATTTAATCGAAATTTATTTAAATTTTTAATTTCCTTGAATTGGATTTTCTTTCTTATAAAATAATATAATAATACAAAAAATGTAAATATTTAAATTCGCCACAAATTATTTTCTATACTGTTAAAAATATTATTCATAAATTTCGTCCGAGATGCAACTAGTACATTAACAATTATTATTGAGATGATGCAAAGAATGTTCAGCCATGTTGAATTTGGAATTTAAAAGTTAAAAGCATTGTAATTGTGTTTGTATATAAACTGATTTTTTGTTTTCTCTTTGTTAAAAATTTAATTTTACAAAGTGTATTCTAATATAAATATAATGTTTTAGTGCATAATAATAATAAAATGTGTTTCAGATGGAATTCTTATAATTTGGTAAGTTTTCTTTATTAATTACGACAAAAAATTACTATATAGGATATGCGGCGCCATTGATTTTTGTGAAAGAAAATATAATTTTGTAATATTATCTTTTTCGCAATTTCATATTAACAATAACTATTGAAATAATTGTAATTCATTTTTATAAATAATTTTACAATTTAGTATATAATTTGTAAAAAATGTTCATGACTTCTTTACACAACACACAAATCACATACAATTTTAGGAAGGAGACAATATGGAGGTTTATTATTTATAATTAAACTGCTGAATTGCAATGATGTAATAAATATGAATCACCTATTGAATCCCAAATGCATTCACAGTAAATTTTATTGTATTTTGTTCATGCACTAGCGTTGTAAATAGTCAGCGTAATTATGTTCTTCTTGGTTAGAGTGATGCCTTACTAGACCTCAGTAATGCGATCCTTGGATAGTATAATACATTATACTATCTCTATCTGTAGTCAATTCACCAAATACTATATATCTAACGAACTTCATGAGTTCATGAAATGATAAATTACTAGTTATTAGTTTTTGATTTGCGGACCACTTATCACTTTTCCTCATCGCATACTAATTTGAGCCCATGTGTTTTGCTTTTTCAAGTGATTCCGTTTTTATATCATCCATTAATTTGTCATGCAAGAGACAATCGGTTTCTTATACAGTCATTTTTGTCCGGTTGACATTTTTATCAGATTCAAGTTCACTGTGTACTTTTTGTCATTTTAGCGTCCAAAATTTACTTGTTTTTATTGAAAATAATTCTTAGTTCAATTTGATTCTCATGTAAATGTCGATTTGCCATTCACCACATCATAGTCCCGGTAATGCATTTAGTTAACCCCAGTATCATTCATCTTTCAGTACAAATCGTATAACATTTTAGATTGGATTTTTTGTTTTTAGATACTTGATCAAAATTGATTCTCTACACTAATAATGCCCAACACCACGCATCTTTAAATCATGACAAGTGCTCCCGGTCTGTGTTATCTTTAGCAGTAATTTTTTCTTCACGGTTTGACCACTCTACATTTACTATTGAAGATGATAATATGACAACTCGTATTTGAATATTTTACTGTGTGCCATTCAAAATTATTTTATTATTATAAATGAAATGTTATTTTGTTTTAATGTCCTTGAGTACTTAAATTTTCATAATATTACCAACCATATTATCCAATTAGATGTTTATGAAGTTTTTATTCAATTCGTTCAAATTCAGTAACGTTAGCGTTTATGATATACTGGTAGCATGCCACTTGTGAACATGGTAAGAACGATATGAAATAGAAGCAATGTTTAGATGCATTGACTTCAGTTTTTATTTTATATTCAATGAGTTAGTGTTACAGTAAAATTCTTGTAAGATTATACTTCAATGTTTATTTACTGTATTACGTTTGCTATACCAAACTGTTTCATTACTTTTATTTGTTCAGAAGAATTATCGATATTCACATTAATAACTATAAATAATCATATATTGAATAACACAAGATTATTGCATCCGAATATCAATTTATTTATGAAGGATAACAAAAGTGTCATCATCATCTCGACTTTTACTTCACTCAGGACCTTTACTTTATTTCATTCCCTTCCACTGGTACTAGCCTCCTTAATTACGGTTCTTCGCCACGTTGATTTTGTTTGATCGGGTCTTCCAATACCTTGCCTGATTCTTGTCAATTGCATAATTTCCAGTATCACCAACCGGTCGCCTTAGTGTTTGACCGATTTAGTTCACACCTATTTCGTGTGCACCCATAAAAAAATATCAGCCCATATTGAGGCATATGACAATATTCGATCTGTTAATGTGTAAAAGTTGATTATAGAAGGCCTCCTTATAATCAGACGATGCCTAAAATATTGTTACTTATTTAACACTACTCTTGAATCTTGCAATGATTATTACGCTTTACAGTCGACAAGAGTACTCTTTGCAGAGATAATTAGCAATAAACTGACGACTATCCATGTGACCCGGTTTTCCGGAAAACAAAAGAGTTTCACCAGAGAATGTAGTTGTTTCTCCATTTCCGTTCCATCGAGTCTCGTTCAACCTAAGAATATTGAGTTTGTACCCCTTTTAATTTAGAGCGACTTTCGTAAGTTTTGTCGGTTTATGCACTGTTCTAACGTTCCAGGTTCCACAATTTTGTCCGTTTACGTAACCCAAAAGTCGTCATCGTTTTTCCATCCTATCCAACGTCATTAGTTGACGTTTCTCGTGCAATTAAGTATTTCAGTAGCGCGAGATGCATACACACAATTGCCAATGTTGGTGCAGTTGGATGTCAATTCATACAGTAATGGTTATTTTCAACAAAATTAATAATTTTCAAACCAAAACTTATCTGTTGAAATTAAAATTATATAAAGTAATAAACACAAATATTTTATATTTTAAAAAAATATATTTTTATATATTGTAGAATATCACAGTTACTAGTCAGATCTTAAAAAAGATTTATATATGTACGTTAATTATATATTGCTATAAATCTGGAATTATAAAAATGTTTATTACTTTAATTGATTATCATTAGCACTGCCATCTCAAATAACTATAATTGAAAATTGTCAACTGGAAAATATAGGATCAATCATAATTATTCAGATACACATTTGAATATTTCAATAGAGTGATGTATAAATCACCAGTTATCTAGTTTTTGCAACCAGTCGGCAAACACGACATTAGCATCATCTTTTTAACCTCGATCACACGCCATTACTAACATAAACCGTGATCCGAGGTACCAGTGACACCGCGTAGCGGTAAAGATTGGTTGAGTAAGCTATAGATGATAGTCTGCCACTACATTCGTCACCACTGCTGCCATTCATTCGTCACCACTGCTGCCATCCATAGTAGAATTTTTAATTGTTATCTTTCAAATTATTATTTATTGATGTTGCGTCATTTTTATCATTATTACTATTATCTTGATTTAAAACTGAATTAGTTGTATCATCACAATGTATCATTAAATGTGCATCTAAATTGGCTGCTTTTACAAAACCATGTCCACATATATAGCATTTAAATTTTTTTATACCCAAATGTATACGTTGATGATTATAAAAATTTGATGATCTACCAAATTTCTTATTACAAATATTACATTCAAGAACTTTACCCGTTTCATGCATTCCCATATGTGACATATATTTAATTTTCTGATTAAACGTTTCATTACAAATTTCACATTTAAAATCTTTATGTGTTTTCATGTGTGCATTATAACTGGCACTTGTATTCATTTTACGTCCACAAATTTTACATTCAAATGGTTTTAATCCGTTATGTAATCTTGAATGAATTTTTAAATTATATGATTGACCAAATCCTTTTCCACAAACATCACATCTAAAAGATATTGGAAGAAAAAATATTATTTTATTTTATTAGTGCCCAAAACTGTTTGAACTGTTATTTAATTTATTAGAATTAATATTTCTACATTATGACGACATTTCACATTTATATGGTTTGAATTTATATTAACAACGTTAACAGTCATTATCATGTTAATTTTTATGTGTCTTAGGGTCGTATAGTGCAGCATTACGATATTTGCCACAACATCAAATTTCATCCGCATAGCTTCAAGTATGCAGTGAAATATGTAGTTGATCGGATTAAACAATTGAATAATTAGATTAGACTGGTGTGTAAAAAAGTTACCTAGTTTTTTGGTGATATACTTATTCACGACACTAATCCCTATATTTTTGGTCACGATCACATGCTATAAAACTGACATGTGCTGTGATTGTATTATCGCTGATATCACGTGAAAATAAGTGTATAGTTAGAGCAGTCTCTAGATGTTAATTGCATACTTCATTCATCAACACAACAGTAGTACATGAGATTATATCTTCCGATCATCGTTCATCGACATTTTAAATACGTTTACAAAAACAAAAAAAAAAAAATATAAATATATTTCGCTTACCTAAAGGGCTTTTCTCCTGTATGCACCTTTCGATGACCTTTTAAGCAAGCTATTGCACTAAATACTCTATTACATATTTCACATTTAAGATTAACATTTTCAACGTGAATTTTTTGATGAACCTTAAAATATTCATAGCTTGTAAATTCCTTTTCACATTTATCGCATTTATATTTATGTCTTTCTGCTTTTGGTTTTTTTGCATTTTGAATTGATGCCGAATTTTTCGGATTATGTATTCGCATGTGTTTAATGAAATTTGGACGAAATCTTATTATCTTTCCACAAACATTACATTCAAATGGTTTACATTTGTGAACATGTTTTTCATAATTTTTGAAATTCTTTAATATTGTCGTGCATAATTCACATCGTAAATTATTTGTGTGACCACTTTGATGAATATCAAATTCTTCTTTACCATTGAAATAGACTTCACATTTATTACAATAGAATTCTGTTGGTTTTTCTGATGATGAATTGGTGCCTATACAATTAGTTGTTGACGGCTTTTGTTTTTTATCTGACACTTTTCTTTTTGTTTTTCGAATTTTTTTAACGACACTAGTTTTGTCTGCATCTATTCTCGATGTATGTGATGCTGATGATGATGATGATGATGATGAGGATGTTAATAGAGTTTCTACTATATTATCATTTTTATTTAACTTAAGGTTCCCTTGATAATCATTTAATTCAATATTTATTTCATCACCTTCAGCCTCATCTGATGATGAAGATGAAATTATTGCTGCTTCATGAAATTCATAAGTTACTGGTTCATGAATTTCATCTTTAATCATAACTTTTAGTGGTGATGCTGCATATTCAATTTCGAAATCATTTGAATCCATTTTTTGTTTTTATAATTTACATTTATGGAAATAATACTTTGAATTTCATTATAAGACTGTATAATGTCTCAATTTTTTATTTGAAGTTTACTTGCATGTATCAAAATTTCTACAGCAACTAACTAAAATAGAAAACTGGTTGTAATTAAATGATAATTTATTAGTTGATTTAAAAAAAAAATTTTTTTTTTTGTTAATTGTTAACCAATAAGAAACTAGTTGAAGGTTTGCAAATATATTTTAGCATACATACCATGAATATTATTAATATTTGATTTCTCAATTTCTTTTACAATGTGTAATTTTGATATATTTATACTTGTTTTTACAAAAATTAATATTAAAAACTAAATACGTAATCCATTGTAAAATAGAAATAAATAATTTTTAAGAACTTGTTTCATTTTGTAATTAAACAAGTTATTTGCCTGGATACAAGTAAATTGTCATAATATGAAAAAATAACAAACAAATTTAATAGATGGTATCCGTGATTCTATCATATTTCGTTGAAATATGTACACGATGTTTATTTACTTCGATGAATTTAGTGAATTAATGTAAAATAAGTAACGATGATTTTCCTGGTTTTTTTGTGCTCATGAAATTAGTACCGCCCCGGATTGAAAAGATTGTTAATCATGTAAACTACAAAATAATTTAGTTTTCACTATTCAACAACATCATCATCTCGAACTTTTAATGCATTAAAGTGGTGGTGAATAGAGAGGCCGACTAACATTCAGTTGTTGTCTAACCTATATATTTACCAACTCATGGTGTCACCGCAGAAACACGACCCTAAGATATATCAATTATGACGTATGGTCGTGTCGAAAAATATAAGTCATAATGTCTTGTTTTTTGACGTGGTATACTCACCAATAAATTAGGTAGCTTTGATTTTAATTTTACACACCACTCCACCGAAAGCATTGAGATCTTTAGCCGGCAAAGTTCACGTTTCACAATACATTTTTAATTTCTTTTTTAAAAACTTGAGTTCACTTGTGCACATAGGCTATTGACTTTTTTATATTAATTTTTGAATACAGTACTCAGAATTTGCATATATATATGTATTCACATTCATTGGGCAAGACATTTTGTCAACCCCAAGTTAAATCACAAAGTGATAAAATTTTATAAGTAAATTTTGTCTACAATGTGGAATTTGAAGTCAGGTCTACCGTCATAATAGTCTAGCGTTTTACCACTATGCTATACTTCACTGCTGTAAACTATAATATAAGTTTTTCGGTTCGGATGTAGTTATGTTACATATTTGTTTATAGAAATAACATCGTAATGTCACTCTATGCGGCCATGTAACGTACATTTAAATGAACATTCACTTAAACACTTTTGTATATAACATAATTTCAAACTTGGATTTATTTTTAAATTCTATAATTTGTTAAAGTCGTTTATATGCATATAAAAATTAAAAATTGTATTGTTCACGTTCTTCAATAATTTTTAATTGTTCCAAATTTCCGGAAATAACTTAAAATCTGTTTTGTGAAACTTGATGTTCGATGGTGATGCTAAATGTGTTTTTTTTTTTTTTAAATTAATAGAACCAAGTTGTATATACACTTTCAGAAGTTGGTATGACCAAAACATGGGAATTATATGTTTCATCAGACTTTTTTTTTTCTTTTAAATTATGAAAACTTCTGTTCGTTTTTCATTTACTCAGACGAATAAATTTTTGTTTCACCGCTTGTAACGATGCTATAAAATTTTGGTGCATTAGCCATGATTGCAATTTGTTTTTTTTTTTTAACATGTCTTTGCTCCACAATTTACATACGATATTAATTGTTCAATCACATAGTTTCATCAAAGCTAAATTTTGCTTGCAAGATTGATTGTACACTTGACATCTTATATACAAACTACCAAGAAGATGCCTCAATCTCTGCATAAGTTACATGGCGATCTATCTCAATCATGTTGCACAACTGTATCCATATTTTCAAGAGTGACAGTCACTTGTGGACGTCCTTTACAGAATTTATCACTTACACTTGTAAATTAATGATTGTATACTAACTACAGGGTTCGTTACCAACTTCATGCCGCAATTGTAGCCGCTGTACAGTTGATCGTAATGGAATTAATTTGTATTTAAATTATTTAATAAAATCAACAATCTGCTATTGTTTATGTTCATACAACATTTACGTGTCTAACTGGTAGTAGCATCGCGCGCAGAACGCTATGGAAGTTGTTAAAAAAAAAAAAAGAAGTAAAGTAAGGACACAAATTGAAAGAAATCCCTGTCAGAGTGCAGCAGAATGTATCCCGACTAAAGACTACGTCTCTCGTACTGTAATAAATTTTTATCAACCCGGTTATTAAAGTTAATCCACAAGAGAATTAAATTGCCGTGTGCTTGAGGTATTCCTTCAACTAAAGTCAAACGAAACTATTCCAACCATTTTTTGATGAATTATACCACATTTTTAAATCATTAAACTACAACTTGCACGAGTAATTGCCATTTTTACACAATTTTTTTTCTGTTTTTAAATATTGATCAAAACAAACTTATAAATAAAAATTAATTCTGTAAAGACGATTTAACGGTTCACCTAAAAAAAATTCGGCAATTAAGTATTATGTAGTATCCGATTTTAGAAACTTTTTGGATAAACTTTGTATTTCTACAAAGTTTTGAATATTTTCTGAAATGTTTTAAAATCTTACGATTCACATGTAAATTATTGAAAAAATTGTGAAATCGATTTTTATAGTTATGAGATATGGCATGTCTTTAGTTGTTGGTATTTAGAATGCCCGTAAAAATTTTTTTTGACATTTTAGAAAAATTAAGTATTATGTACTATCCCATTTTAGAAAATTTTTGGATAAACTTCGTATATCTAGAAAGTTTTGAATATTTTCTGAAATGTTTTAAAATCTTACGATTCACATGTAAATTATTGAAAAATTGTGAAATCGGTTTTTATAGTTATGAGATATGGCATGTCTTTAGTTGTTGGTATTTAGAATGCCCGTAAAAAAATTAATATCGTATTAACATTTTTGAAAAATTAAGTATTATGTACTATCCGATTTTAGAAACTTTTTGGATAAACTTCATATTTTTTAGAAATTTTCTGAAATCTTTTAAAATCTTACGATTCACATGTAAATTATTAAAAAAAAATTGTGAAATTGGTTTTTATAGGTATGGGCATTAACTATAAAAACCGTAATGCCCGTAAAAAAAAATTTAATATCGTTATGTAGTATCCGATTTTAGAAACTTTTTGTATAAACTTCGTATTTCTAGAAAGTTTTGAATATTTTCTGAAATCTTTTAAAATCTTACGATTCACATGTAAATTATAAAAAAAAAATTGTGAAATTGGTTTTTATAGTTATGCGATGGTATGTCTGTAGTTGTTGTTATTTAGAATTAAGTATTATGTACTTTCCGATTTTCGAAACTTTTTGAATAAACTTCGTATTTCTAGAAAGTTTTGAATATTTTCTGAAATCTTTTGAAATCTTACGATTTACATGTAAATTATTGAGAAAATTGTGAAATCGCTTTTTTTATTGTTATGCAATGGCATATCTTTAGAATGTAGAATGAAGTATTATGTAGTATCCAATTTTAGAGACTTTTTGGATAAACTTCGTATTTCTAGAAAGTTTTGAATGTTTAATGCAATCTTTTAAAATCTTACGATTTACATATAAATTATTAAAAAAAAAAATTGTGAAATCGGTTTTGGTATGTCTAATATACTAGATTTTCTCTGATATTATTTTTGGACATTTTTCGAAATTTTTCTGTATTGCATTTTTCAATTCTTGGACAAAACTCAACACTTTAAGAAATTTTGAAAACTGTACATTACATTTCTTAGGAATATGAACAGTACTCGTCGTTGATAAACATATTTTATTATTGAATTTGTATTTATTGTTCTTGTTGTGTATATGTATCTATATAATACAATAAAAAAGACTTTATGTTTCACGCCCGTTTCAATGTTACTAAAAGTTTTTTTTTTTTTTTTTTTTTTATATTGAATTGAAAGTAGATTTTTCTGTATGTTGTGTAAATTTATTGAGTTGAGAAATAAAAAAAAAAAAGAAGAAATACAACACAAGTTAATCACCACACACATCATATAGTCAATTTATAGACACAATCCATAGAATTTATTAGAAATTATGGATTTAAAAACATAGTATATATTTATGTATATATATATATATATATAAATATATATACATGCATTAAAAAAGGATATCAGTGATTAATTTGTGAAAAACTAGTAATTCTATTTTAATAAAATATATAAAATGAATTTTCTTGCGTTCAGTAGTATGCAATTGGGAAATTGTTATGAAGTCTATTAAAAGTATAAAAAGTTAAAATTTTATTTCACAATAATATTAATTCAATTTTCAACAAAGGAAAAATAAAAAAAAATTTAAAAAAAATTGTGATGTCGAAGGTTTCTTAAATGAAAAATATATCAACAAAATGCAATTTCTAAAAAAAAGAAACACATATTTTTTAAATAAATAAAAAAAATATATATATTTCATTTAAAATTGTAATAATCTTCTAAAACAAATTCCTTTAAAAATTATTAAGTGGTTTTTAAATTTT
>JANSTX010046528.1:0-12134 GCA_027564355.1 Penthetria funebris | reverse complement strand
ATAACGTCAGCAAACCTAAAAATTCAACTAAAGCATCTATGAGTGACATCCGCAATTACTTAGTTTCCAACCCAATAACATCAAATGTAAACCGAAAAACCACATTAGTTTATAATGTACATACTGTAAAACATGTATTTGGTTGGCTAAATTTGATTTGAATATTGGTGTGTAAAGCCAAAGCTTATTAATTTGTTGGTATGATATTTAAACAATAAGTCTACTACCGTGTGAAGAAATATAGATTAAGCAACTTCTGGATATTAGTCGGCTATTCCATCATCCATGATCACCACCGATTAAATAATATTATATAATGTTAATCACCTTTTCATATACTATTTGGTCACAATGAAGTAGCTGCCATTAAAAACACTGATGGCGAACCACCACTTGAAAGAGATTTGGTAATTCATTGTCGTCCAAATGAGAATTATCCTAATGCTTACAAAACTGAAGAATTAACGTTTTTTGATGCAAAATTGGTACCATCCATTATTGTTTCCTTTTTGGGATCAAAGTTGGGGAATTCATATTCCTCTTCAAAATAAGCCAACTTGATTACGCAACATTCCCGTTAACCCCACGAACACGTGTACCAGAATTACAATATTACAATTATAGATCAATTTAACCCATTTCTATCTGTGGGTAAACTGATTCAACAATATTTTCTTGACACTTATGTGAAACAGAAGTCGAAGAACTTGCAGTATTTGGGAAGGTTTTTTTTAACAATTGATGGTGGTGCACAGCAACAGATGTAAGGTTCCGTATACAAAAAGCTCGGCAAATGTTTGGTATGATGAATGAAGTCTGGCGGTCGTCATAAATTTCAAAAAAAAGTTGCTCATTTTTAAAACAAATTGTTTATCGGCACTATTGTATGCCTGCGAAACTTGGTAGGTGGCAAATAACATTATGTCGCAAATTAAATTTTTGTCAATAGACGTATACTAAAAAATGTATGACCAAATACAATATCAAATGAGAATTTGTGGAAACGTGTCAGATCTGGAGGCGATCAACAAAATTGTCATCCGATGAAAGTGGAATTGGATCGGCAATATACTTAGGCGACCGGTCGGTAATATTGCAAAATACGCACTTGACTGGATTCCGCAGGGTATTAGAAGACCCGGTTGTCCAAAAACAACGTGACGACGAACCGTCATTAAGGAGGCTGGCATCCGTAGATTAGCATGAACTGAAGTGAAGGGGCTGACTAGAGATCGTGAAATATGGCGGTTGTTCTTTGACGCCTTATGCGTCCGCGTAGACTAATGGTCGAGATGATACTCATTGGGAAATAATTTGTCAAACTAAGTTAAATCATAAAGTCATAAATTTACTTAAATAAGTTTTGTCTACACTGGGATTCGAACTCAGGTCTGCTGTTATACGACGTTTAACCACGACTATGCACTGCAAATGTCAGTAAATGCACATTACATTTAATTTCATCTTTCATTACTTAGTTTCCGATGGTAATTAGTAATTTATTAATGTGAGTTGAACAATTTATTTGTCTCTGGTTTTTCTCATATTAACTTGTAAAATGTTTGTAAACCAATATGAAATGTGCTATGAATCCAATAAATTTATGGTGATACAAATCAACTTTGCATAGAACACGCAATCTTGTTGCATATGTATATCTGTTAAATTAGTGAATTAAATGTAGCCTAGTTACTCATCAATAATTATAATTTTACTTTGATCGTTATTTTCAGTCAAAGTCGATACTGTATTTTACTGAAAAAAACGATGTTGATAGAAACAAACTTGTGAATGCAATTGATTTAAATACATTACAAAGTCGGATTGATATGAAAACATATTTTATAACAGAAACATTTGCAATGGATGTCAAATGGATTTTACATAATTGTAATATTTGCTATTCAAGTAAGTTTGTATTTGTTTCCTTTTAATTTTTTCTTTAAAATGAGAAATTTTCATTTTAATGTTTTCCTATTTGCTTTTCTTTTTTTCCATTTTAGAACATCCTAAAATAAATAGCATTGTCAGAAATATTTATAAAATATGTAAACAAGAAATATATGACATTGATACATGTTCAGAATGTTATTATAATGCAAATACACGTAAAGATTGTTGGTTTGTTGAAGTTTGTTCGAAACCACATCTTTTACTATGGGCGAAATTAAAAGGTTTTCCATTTTGGCCAGCTAAGGCAATGGCAACAAATGGGGCGGGTTTAGTTGATGTTAGATTTTTTGGTGATCATGATCGTGCATGGGTACCGGTACGTGATTGTTATTTATTTTCACAAAAGGATCCAAATCCACCATCATATAAATCGAAACGTAATGTAATTGCTGATTGTGTTGAGGTGAGTTATTTTATGTTGTTATTATATAATATTTAATTTTTAAATGTCCAATCAAACTACATCCGTCTTCTAATCAGAAGAAACTAATAAATTTGTACAAAAACCTATTACACCGCAATGAAAATTTGCATTTATCTCGTTTTTCTGCATGTATTGATATAGATGACGTTGATTTCCGTTTGTTACAATCTTAAATTATTCTTTTTTGTTTTTCTTTTTTTTTTTATTTTAGGAAGTTGCTATTCATATACAAAAAGTTATTGCAAAATTTGGACAATTTAACTATGCACTATTTAGAGTTGGTTACAATCCACAAATTGAACATGAACAATTAAAAATGATGATACCTGGTTTTAAGATGCCACATTTAACATACACAATTGTTAAAACAGCAGATAATAATTTATCAATCGTTAAAAAAACTGAAAATAATGATATTCAAAATAACAAATCTATGGATTCCAATAAATCATGTTCAAGTATTACAACAAAATCAACAACTTCTACTACAGACCCCACAACACCAACAACACCAGCAACACCGACAACATCAACAAAACCAACAACACCAACAACTATAACAATAACAACTTCTTCAACAACTACAACATCTACAACTGCTAGCTTATTTAATACAGCAACAACAGAAATAACCAAAATATCAATTTCATCAAACAGTGTACCGTCGTCTACTGCGTCGGCCGTTCAAAAATTATTACCAAAAGTCTTTGATTTAAATAAAATGACCGATTCACCAAAAGTTTATAAAAGTAAAAAGGAAAATGATAATAAAAAAATATTTTCTGTTTCAACATCAAACAATGGTAGTAGTACTACTGACACTATCCCATCCTCCACCACCACCAGCAACACCACCACCCCCAGCAACACCACCACCCCAACCAACAACAACACCACCACCACCACCACTAACACTGGTGCTACTGATGATGAAAAAAAGCAACTCAATTTAAAATATACTGATCGTAGATTAAGTTGTTCAACAATAGAAAATAATAGTCATAATGAATATGTTAATGCTGATGTTGATGATTCTAATGATGGTAATACGAAATCAAATTCCGTAGTATTGAAAAGAAAATTAGACACTAGTTTACCACGTAAAATGGTACACAATAAAAAAAAGTCTACAATGGCAAATCCACGTAAATCTTTACCGGCCGCAGTAGCATTACAGACAGCAGAACAAAAAGTTTCAAGTTCAAATGATTTAAAGTTATCAGCAGTGAGTGTAGTGAATGTAAGAAATAATATAAATATACTAAAAAGAAAACGTAACAGAATTGATGATGTTATTACTGTTACTGATACTCATCATAATGATAGTATCGAAAATAGTAATTCTATCAATATTGTTAATGATAATGTTGCTAAGAGAAAACATTTAGAAAATCCATCATTAAATCCAATAATTAAGCTTAACGAATTGAAAACAAAGAAAATTAATAGTAGTAGTGATGGTCATAGTAAAATATCAGTGGTTAATTTAAATAGTACTGAAAATAATAAATTTATTGAATTATCTGATAACGACGGTGAATTCATGATTTCTTTGAATATACCAAATAATTTAGGTGACGCTAAATATAAAAATAAACACAAAAAAAAAAATATTTCAATTGTCAGTGGTTCTAATTCGACAGCGTCATCAATACCGACAACAATATCAACATCAATAATAACAAAAACAACATCAACAACAATCGCAATAGCACCGCCACCAACAATGACAAATAATTTCAATAAAAATTGTATAACTAATCCGCCAACATCAATATCAAATTTTACACTGACAACAACATCGACATCAACAATAGCATCGATAGCAATGACATCAATACCACTAACAAGTACAATAGCAAGTATTATTAGCACAAAAAAACATCAACTCAATGATAATTCTTCAAGTAAAGAGTCTAGCAAAACAGATAATTTAGTGAAAACTGTAATGTCCACATCTTCACCAACAATTATTGGTTCAACAACTGTTTATGCAATACGGAAACCAATTGTAATTAGTACAGGCAGTTTATATGAGAATCAAGAAATTCGTTTTGAACAATCACCAACAAAATCGATGAAACCATCAAATGTTGATGTTAGCAAAGAGAAAACTATTGGTAACACAAATAAAAGCAATAATATAAATAATAATAGTATTGATGAAATGGAAATTACAGATATACCATTATTGTCATTAACATCAACAATGCCAGATTCAAATGAATTAACACCATCAACGACAATATCATCATCGACTACATCATCGTCGACCACATCATGGTCATCAACAACATCATCGTCGACGACACCATCATCGGCAACAACAACATCATCATCGACGACATCATCATCATCAATACCATCAAACACATCCTTAACAACGACAACCACAAAAGCAACAACAACAACAATAACAACAGACACAATATTACCTGCAATTTCGTCAATATTAACATTATCATCATCATCATCTACCTCTTTGCCGTTAAATTCAATTGAACTTAATATTAATAACACTTCTAACGAAAATGCAATAATTGTCGATGTAGACGAACATATTACTAATACACCATTAATACCATTTGATGAGATAAAAAGTGAAATAGATACGGAATTAATTGAAGATTCCAATGACATTGAAGTTATAAATAATGATACACAAAATACTAATAATTTAGAAAAAAATTTACGTGACAATAATTCAACAATTAATTTATTAATTGATCCATTATTTGTATCAGTAAAGGATGAAGCAGATTCATCTGAAAATGAATGTTTAACAACAGGTGGTGATTCCGATAATAGTTTATCGCGAAGTTCAATACCGTTAACATTGACAAAGTCCAATGCAACATTAGCAATGGCATCGATAAAATCAAAATTACAGAATAGACCACATTTATCAATGAAAATTTTGACAACAACGGCTGTAACAACAACTGGTACTATTAGCTCACTAACAACAACAGCAACAGTGACATTAACATCTACAACGATGCCCACAATGGCAACGTTAACATCAATAACAATAACATCTACTACAAATACAATGACTACAGATATAGCAGAACCAATACGTAGAGGTGCAATTACTGTACGTGACATTAATAAAATGAAAAATCCTATTCAACATCAACCGATTATAATTTCATCAGTGACAAATAATAGAAAAAATAATCGGAAGAAATCAGGTAATTGATTTGTTTTTTTTTTTTTTTTTTGTTTTTTTTTCAATATTTTGGTCAACAAAAAAGAACTATCCGATGAACCTGACAACAAAATAGTGCGGTTCTTCTCGTTATATTCCAGCAAAATAGATTTATAATTCATTAAATCCGATAATAGTGTATTGATGTTATATCATGCTCTGAATACATCGGAAACCACAAGGTGATAAGAATATTTGGGTATGACAATGAAAATGGTTAAATATTTTCAGGGTTTGTCTTCGTACACTTTGTATTCATACGTTTCGAATTTGAAAACTGTTCTCGAGGGAGGTGCATACATGTGTTTTTATTATTTAATTTTTGTGCAGTTCTTTTGCAACTTTGAAACATTTAAGTTGCGTTCCCATTTTTTTTTGTAACATTATATGTTATATGTACATCAGTCGACTTGGATTCAACGATTGTTTTTTTTTTTTACATTATTCTATTCTTTGAAATGTAATATTCTCATTTTTGAATTTCAATTAGTTATGAAAAAACAAGATGATGCTGCCAATCCAAGAGCAAGGAAATCATTTCCAAATACTATTCATTTAACCACAATACCATCAAAATTACATAACAATCAATCATCACAACATCAGAATGTGTATCAAAATATAAAAAATTCAAATAATATGGTTTACATTCCAATTGATGGGAATCAAATAAGTAATACAAATATTTTAAATAATCAAATAAATGATGGAAATTCAGGAACAGTAAAACGATATGGTACGACAGTATCAAAAAATCAACAAATGATGCCAAAATTAACAACATTATCGACAAATTTAACTATGAATCAACAATCTGTATTAGCATCGGTAGTTACATCAACTTCACCAATGTATCTTGCCGGTTCGTCATCGTTAACTGTACCGTTTTTAGCATCAATGACAACACCAACTTTATCAAATCAATTAATGAATTTGACTTCAGAAAATCTGTCACAACAACAACAGGACAATCAGTCTCAACAATTATTACAATTACCATCACAACCACCTGTTCAACAAACTGTTCAACAAACGCTTACCCAATTGATGCAACAACAGCAGCAACAGCAACAACAACAACAACAACAAGAACAACAACAACAGCAACAAGAACAACAACAGCAACAACAAAAACAACAACAACAAAAACAACAACAACTGTTGCAGCAACAACAACAACAACAGCTGCAGCAACAACAACAAATACAACAACAACAACAACCACAACAACAGCAACCACAACAACAACAACAACAACAACCACAACAACAACAACAACAACCACAACAACAGCAACCACAACAACAACAACAACAACAATCACCTTTGTTGCAGTTACAGCAAACATTTTCACAAACTTTGCAACAGCAAAATTCACAATTATCACAACAACCACTACATCAGCAATTGCAGCAGTTACAACCACAGCAACAACAACAACAACCGCAACAACAACAACAACAACAACAACCGCAACAACAACAATTACAACAACCACAACTACAACAAACACAACTACAACAACCACAACTACAACAACCACAACTACAACAACCACAACTAAAACAACCGCAACAACAACAACCAACGCATATGTTATCAGAATTGGTTAGTGAAAATTTTGCATCAGCTGTTACAGATGCATTAGTAAGAACACAATTGCCACCATTAGTACCAAAACCGACTGGTGCATTACGTTCAGATGGTGGTACAATATTTCCTGCGGAAGCCGGTCCTGTTTCGCGACTTCTTTCCGATAATGCACATAAGGTAAATAATACTTAATGATTCTTATATAGAAAAATTGCTTATATATTTGTTTATTTCATATTCAAATTTAAAGATTGCCGATTTCTTTCGATCGGTAATTCAAGATACAATTGGGGATATGTCAAATGCTGGATGTCTTGAAACAAAAATTAGAGTTTTAGAAATGGAAATTGAACAATTAAAGGAGAAAAATAGCAAGGAAGTTAATGATTTGAAAATAAATACTGATCTAATTTTATGTGAAATGCGAACAAGTATGGAAACTGAACGATTGCGTGTTGTTAATGAGACAAGAAAACAATGTGAATTGGAACGTTTTCGTGCCATTGAAGAGGTAAAGAAAAAACAATGGTGTATTTATTGTGGTAAGGAGGCACAATTTTATTGTTGTTGGAATACATCGTATTGTGATTTTGTATGCCAACAAAATCATTGGATGAGTCATGTGGAAATATGTGCACAAAAGGAATTGAGAAATCTCGTTAATGTCAACACATTGTCAGATGAAGGAAATGTGTGTATTTTGTTTCATTTTTGTTATTTTATTGTTTTATTGTTATTCAGTTTTTAAATAGAAATTAACAAATTGTTGTTTTTTTTAGGATTCAAATATACCATCAAGATTAGTTCCAATACAAAATAATAGTAATACTAATAGTAGTACTAATAATAATAATATTAGTAACAGTAATAATGGTAATAATAGTAATAATAATACTAATAACAATAGTAATAACAATAGTAATAATATTAACAATAATAATAGCAATAATAGTAATACCATCATAAATAATATAAGCGATAAGGTAACCAAGGCTAAGGAATATGTACCAGCACCCCGTATTATAAATACATCAATTAGAGGACCAAGAAATAGTCTACAAAGGCTGGTAAGATATAGTGTTTTATTTTTTGTTTTTCAACAATAGAAATTCATATTTTTCATTTCACCAATAACATAATACTTGTCACATACTCACTGAAACCAAATACAATAACAATTGAGAATTTATGAAGATTGTCGTGTCAGTGACCCCTTTGACAATGTGTATACACGTTTGTCAAACGTAGAAAATGATATATAATCGTTTCCGTACAGTTAGACTGACAGTAATGTGCCGAATAAATCGTAATTAAATAGGCTGATACAATTTGATCAAAATAAAATTAATAACCAGATATCGTTGCACAATACAGTTCTTTATTTATGTCCTTTGCGCTTTCATGCGAAGTAAACATTGCAATATAAAATAACATAGTTAACATTTTGTGTCTGTTAAAATCAATACCGACTACTTTTCTGATTACAACTATAGTTTGCCTATTAATTTCCAAATTATTATATTTTGCATTTGTTGTTTGTACTGTCTTGAGTTTTTCTCAAAATGTATGTATTTATAGTATTAGTTATCTTTTAGAATTGAATTCAAACAGTTTAACGCTGAAAAGATTATTTCTTTCACATTCCTCTAATGGACTTCATACGAAATAATAATATTCGTCTTCATAACAATCGTAAGACAAATCTTTCCTCATTATCCTTTTTATAGTATTATAAATTTATTAACACATATAATGTCGATGTTGACGAATAATATACATATTTAAAGGGTATTTAAAAGCCACCAATAATTGATTACATCATCTGTTATTGACGTCATCCATCAACACAGAAAGTACAGCGAGTCAACTACTATACTTATTAAAGTGAATGTTGTGTAATAATATATAATGAATGTTTGAATGTACCCAAAGCGATGGAATAGAGAAAAATATGAAGCGGTAGTAGGGAGGGTGGTAGGTAGGTCTATGATTTGTGACAATCTATTATATCCTGAACAATAAATACCCTATGAGCAATTGTTTCGGAGTTGTTCTTCTTGAGACAGTTGGTAATATATAAATGGATCCATACAGGAGATGATTTTTCAGGAAATAAGTGATACGTTGATACTTAACAATGCAAGATTATCATCAAAGTTGATAATTTTGTTCATCTTCCTGCGTGTCTGGGTTAGAATCAATCATAGAAGTGAATTGAATTCCTAAGCCAAGTGTTTATAATCCCTTCATGTGGTGACCACCGGAAACCTAGTTTGATACTCAAATCAAACACGGCAAAATTTGCAGGTGGATAAAGGATGCGCGCGTGTAGTAAAAGATGAGTTAAATAATCTCAATGATTGTAGAACACTTAAACATATTCGAAATATTACTATGACAATACTTTTTCTAGCTACTTTATTTGTGACAACAGTAAAAACAATATAATATCCAATGTTAAAATTTTAAGTTTTGTTTTTTTTTTTTTTTGCTAAGAATTTAAAAACATTTATACAATTTTTTTTTTCCCAATCTTAATAATACATATATTATTAAATTTTAGGTTCCTGTATCAAATCAAAGAGCTGCTCAACAGCAAACAACATGTTATACATTATTAAATAATAGAGCACCAGGACTATTCAGAGAAAACAATTTAACACAATCATTTACAATACAATCGCAAATTTCAGCAATAACAACTTTAGCAACAGCTACAACAACAACAATAACAACAACAACAACAACAACAACAACAACAACAACAACAACATCATCATCAACAACATCAACAATAACAACAACAACAATAACAGCAGCAGCTACAGCAACATCAACAACAATCTCAACAGTGGCTACAATCACCTCATCGCCGTTGTTATCGTCTCCATCATCATCAACACCATTATCATCTTCATCATCACACTTTTTATTAAAACCATCTTTATTATCTCATGCAACAGCAGCATTAAAAAAGAATCTAATAAATTCATTTTCACCTGTTAATCAGTCATCAGCTAGTAGTAGTAATGTATTAATAAATGCAACATCAACAAATATTGCTAGTTCTGCTGAATTACTAAGAATTACACCAGACTGAAATATTTTTACATTTATAGTTACAAATAGAAATACTACTACTATTACTACTACTACTACTATAATTATTTATTCTTAAACAATTATTATCAATTTAAAACATTGAATATTATTTTTAATATAAATTAAAATTACAATATTATTATGTATTAAGTTTCAATTATTTTTAAAGAAAGAAAAAAAATAAAAACGTAATTGATAAAAAATTTGAACTTAAAAAATAAAATATGAATTATGTTTATGTACACATATTTTTAAAATTTGTTTTTACTATTATGATGATTATTAATATTGAATAATTTAAATGCTTTTTTTTTTTTTTTTAATTATAATCGTCTTGAATAACTATTTTGATTTTACTTTTTAATTTATGATTCAAAATTTATAATACATTCTCGTATTTGCAAAATTATGATTAACTTTTTATAATAAATTTTATTGGTATTATTGTTCATATTTTAGTTAATTATATTGATTTCAAACTAACAGACAAGGGAGTACACAAAGACATGAATTTACCATATCATTTAACAGTAGATTGTACTGCATATTTTTCTAAGCAAATTTAATATGATGTGTTCAACTATAATAAAAGTTGTAACAATAATGGCGTTCTTAATTTATAATAATGCTAATTTAGAATTTGAATATTAACTAAATCAACTCCATTTAATGTACTAACAACTAGATTGTTGTTAAAGCCATATTTATGTCACTTATAATACATATAACTAGAACTCAATTTGTGTCCCTTATGCACCTATCTGATGTACAGATGTGATGAATTAAATATCATTAATATATAGGGGAGCAGCATCACTCTCACATTGTGAAAGACAAACGATTTTAACTGGATTTTCATTGGGAAATGCACGAATTTAACGATAATCTATGTACATAGTTCAAATTATTAGTTGTGCTATCAACTTCTTTAGAGATAAATGTATGAAAATTACATTTATATTGTTTCTAAATTATAACTCTGTTCCAAATTCTATAACGAAATCATGATGACAGAATTTTGTGTAGTTTATGTTTACAATTAACTTATTTTATATATATAAATCTGTAGTAAATTGATTAGAGAAATAATATGCAATGTACTGTTTGTTTAATTAATTAATGATATGATACATTCTGATGAATTTATTATTAAAATCCAGTTATTGATATCACATGAGTTGATTTGTTAATTTAGGCTGCTCTTGTATTAAAAATCATTGTTATTGAGCGCATTGAATGTTGAAATTGCAAATTATAAGCAATTTAAACGTAACGTATTAAATATTTAAATTTATTAATATATTTTCAATATTATAATATATTTTTCTAAATATATTTAACGAATTTATTTATATATTTTTGACGGATATTAAAAATGTTAAAATATTCCAGTTTTTGACTACACTTTTGCCCATTATTAACATTATTTGACTACACATTTGCCCAATATTATAATGATAATTTTTTTATGTAATAAATCAGAATATACAGGTTGATCCAAAAAAAAAATTAAAAGGTTGCTAAAATCGAAGGAAGTTCAGGGGTGTCCTTTTTTGTGTGACAAATTTTATGGACAAAAAAAAAAAGTTACATTTTTATTATTGAGGGAGGTTCATATTTTCCGAAAAATGTAACACTAAGGAAGGTAGAATATTGGTGTATAACTTATTTCGTGCGTTTGCTAAGAGATGGCGTAATTTGATTCTTATTCCATCATTCCAATATTTGGAATATGCGTTGGAAAGCTACTGTCATTGTGCGTCTTTTTCAGTACATGTTATTCATTTGAAGCGTAAACAACAATATTTTATTTTCACTCAAATATGTCGAACTTTGTGCCTGAAAAAGTGT
>JANSTX010046517.1:0-11880 GCA_027564355.1 Penthetria funebris | reverse complement strand
AGCGGTACATGCATTAATTCGTACGAGAATAACTTAGGTATTCAATATATAATAGACCATGAACTATGGATTGTGAGAGATTACCAGCTTTGTAATGGATATTATGCGGTGTGACCGACTAACATATAGGGTACTTGACCCATATGTTTATGTACAGAAGCGTTAATTCGCATTTGTCGCCTTAGTGAACAATATTTCATCAACAATCTGGGTGGGCTGATTAGTATTTATTAAATGTATGATAATTTATGATTTTTGAAGCTCAATGAGTAATCATGTTGATGTGTATATTTTTAAACACTATTTTTAAAGAGAGCAAAACTGCCTTTATTTATTGCCAAGAAAGTTGTCTATTTTAACGACACACTTGATGAGGGTTACATATTCTAATGAATTAAGGTTCTCTATTTATAGTTTTTTGTTTCCAATATTTGATTCAAAGATAGATGTTAGGCACATTTTAAAATCGACTATATCTAGGTTTGTCTATCCATTTTAATCAACGTGGTGGTTAAAAGATGATTTCATAGTCGTGTTCCTGAAAATAATTACTGACCAACTAACTAATTAATAGGGGATTTATACACTACATTGTGTGAATTATTCAAATGTATAAACTGGACAATTGTTTTTTTATTTTTCGATTGGAAAATTTCAATTTAAAATTGTTTGACATCTGATGTTACATGCATACTGGAAACACCATCTGAGTGCATGTAGAGATCATCACTTGATAATACTTAATCTGAAAATTAAAATTCTCATGTGAATAATTTTGTTTTTAATTGATTTATTTTTTCTTTACTAACAGGTAAGAAATACATTCAACTAAAATTCGTCATCCCCATATGGTTAAATTTAAGAGCTAATTATGGACACAATCAGATCGAATACGGTATTATTTTTTAAAATTCGCTTTAAAGTTTAATTTTAAATTATGCCAATTTCATTACAATGCATATGATTAAAAGTTGAATGATCATTACAAATAAATTAGTTCTTGTGTGTCAACATTTGTCAACATTATCTAGTTCAGCGTTCATAGGTGGTAAATGAGAAGAACTTGGCCAAGTAAGTTAGTTCATTGAATATGATTTTGATGCGAATGAATTGATACTTTATTGTATCTCATGTCATTTGTCTTATGGTTGTATTCTTCTATACACTAATTCAATATCAAGTAGACAATCAAATTTAACTAATAAGAATGATTGGAATTAATTTTCGTGATCACTCATAATACACATTAATTTCATTACAAAATGCTCAGGCATTAGAAATTTTTTCAATATGCTACTGTCTTCTTATTCTTCTTCTTTTACTTCCTTGCCTTATTCCCTATTTAGAAACAGCCCTATTTTTCTACAAGTTTCTGTTTTATATATCGTCAACAGTATTTTATATTTAAGCGATTTTTCTATTCCTGGAAACCTATATCAAATATATACGTTTTTTTTTTTTATTTGCCAGTTGATCTATCTGATAATGGCATTCGTTAATGGTTTATCGCTACTTTCTTTATCTAATTGCGTGTGAAGGTATTGACGTTTATCCGCTGTTAAAAAAAAGTCTCGCAATTAATTGTGTCTGAACTGACGAAAGCCAAAATCATGTCAAGTCGCTTTTACATAAGTAGCAATAGTGGTAGTACATGATGAATGCTTGTATTTTGATCAGATGCTCGCTGATGTATCAGTCGAATTCCATTTTGATATGGGTAATTAACTTCTTACTTTCAGATTAGATATGATAGAATTTGAAATTTCTACCGATTTGGCAAATGTATGCCTTGTGGAAAGGATCACATATGAAAAATTCCCCAATTGAGTTTTATTTGTTCTATGGTTTATATTTATAAATATTATAATTGAGATGTGTTTAGGTTGAAGATTACTAATGATTTACATTCATCATTTCTATATGCAAAACAAAAAATGAAAGAAAAAAACCTAATATGTACTTTGAGGACCCCTCAAATAAAAATGTCTATTTTATTTTTTTTCCTTTCAAATTTTGCATATCATTGCCGTATTCGTGTATTTGACGCGGCATATAAGCATATTAGATATATAATTTGGTCAACCTATTTTCATATTTCCATATTTTTCACAACCTAATTCTATGAGTAGTGTATTTATATGAGTTACAAGAACATTATAAATTGTATGTATATTTTCATAATTTCTAAAAGTAATATCCTCTTTTTTTTATGAATGAACAGTACAAAGTGGTACCATTTTTTTTTTATATTTTTTATTTCCAAATTAAATCTATTTTTGTATCACGCACGGGTATTATGCAGCATGTGTTACGGATTTTCCTTTTTTCTTTTTTTTTAATATATATTTTCCGACAAAACCCAAAAGAATAATTTACAGAAGAAATTTTCTTCACTTTCCTCAATTTAATTTCCAGAAATTAGTATCACATTCACGTTTCCTATTTTACTTTTTGACGTTATCACATGAAAACATGAAAATTCAGTTAAATGTTAAACGAATATCTGTTACATGTTTGTTGTAATATATCTAGAAAATAAGCAATAAATTTTGAATACATTTGATAATACATTTTAGTTTAGAAACTTTATTTTGAATAAATACCACTAAATATATTGTGTTGGTAAACAGTCTAAACTATCTTGACGTCAGATTTAGTAACAACACACTTAAATTCCGATTGCACATAGAAGACATAACGAGACAGGTGTATATGGTTCATTGCATGATATGTCATCAATTCTTCACAGTCACATATACAAAATCAACAAATGCTACAATCAATTAATTATACGTCAAATAGAAAAAAATTTGAATATTGGGATGATAAATCCTTTGTCCTAATTGTGCTACAACCATCCTTTAAATTAACCGCTCAACTGGAATAGGAAAATATTGCCGCAGAATTATGGTAAAACAATACTTTTGATCAAATTAAAACAATTAGTGAAATCAGTATACCATAGAATCAAGCATCAAATGAATTTTACTATTAGGATCGATGTGATAGATTGTGCGATAACGTCGGCAGTCCTACACAATGACCGATGATTAGTTTATAATGTCCAATTAAGAACTGATATATGCAAAATGTTTCCAAATTACCCGCACGCCAACTATTATTATCTCAATCAAGATTACATATATGTCTCACATTAACTCACTTGAACCACTGTTCACCCTTATGCCTTGCCACACTATGGTTGACATTACTGTCACTCGCGTCCTGTTTTTCTAATTTTAAAATTAAAATCCAAACAGTTTCTTTGGGCTATTCTTATGCATTGGAATAGTTTTTAGCGGTTCCTATTCGGTTTAAATAATTTATTCATTGCCATTACACTTGTACTTATGGAATGTATATGATCCTGTATTGTTACTGGAACCAATAAGTTTACAATCGATTAAACATATTTATCTATATATTTTGCTAAAATTTCATTTGATTAAAGATATTATTTGTTTTATCTATATACATTTGAATACTGAACCCCTTCTTCGTCTCTTTAATATTTATTTTTCGGAATTGAGTCTATATATAGTCATGAGTATTCCTGTACATTATTTCTTTGTAAAATATATAGTGAAGAATGAAATATTTGTCAGGAAATGGGAAAACTTTTGTGCAATATAAATAATAACCAACCTATAAATGCAAATATTTATTTAAAAGAGGTTGTTATTTTAATTTAAATTTTGGTTATTTTGGTCCTTTCATCTTTAATATGCAAATGAGTACCCAAAATTTTCATTTTAAAATACTTACAGCACATAAAAATCAATTTAACATTTTAACCAATATAACATAATATAAATAGTATTTGTAAAAAGGTTTTGAAAAAGATCGATATTTTAGAATCATTTAATAGGATTGTATACTCAGTCGTTGTCATCTTTGTCAATTGGGGTTGGTAATGGTAATATATCAAATTATAGAGAAGAATGTTATCATCTATCGGTATAGTCAAAAGTAAAGGTTAATAGTCTCTATGTTAACATTAAAAAATATAGTAATTGACACTACTATTTTGAAGTGTTACAATAATTGTTAATGATTCCATTCACTTGTCGAAAGGAATAGGCTGCCACTTCTCTTATCTTAAATCGATTAGATAAATACATTATGAATTATAGCTGAACAATTGATTTGAATGATGACCAACACCCATACTGGATGTTCGTAAGGGCAACAAGAATTTTTGATCATTTGTTTAAGACTGTAAACAACAACTTTATCAAGTCCTCCATTCCCATATGCATGTTGATGACAATGGCAACCCTATTATAAGTTCTATACAGAAGGGTAATTTATTGGTTAGCCATGTTCGCAAATAACTCAAAACTGAATGCTTCAAATTCGATGCCGCCCTCAATACCCAGGATTGAATTCAACATGAGGTAATTTTCTATTCGATTTAGAGTCATAAATAGGATTTTTAAGAATCTGAAGATAAGCAAGTTCTGATGGTATTCCGGCTATTTTTCATATCATCAGTTGCTTTTAGTGCTTATTTGATGTATGTTTAGTTGGTATATGAGGGATTTTATTAGTATCCACCGCAAATAAAATTTGGGAATATTATTAACATTCTTACAATAGAAAACAATACTTCCGAATTACACCTCACAGATTAGTTAAAATCCATTCATTTGTTATAAGTATAAATAGGCCATTCCGTCGGAAGTATTTTTTTTTATAAGAATGTTACAGATCTTTCCAAATATTTTTTTCGAATTTTGAATTTCAGATTCGTATGTTTGACGTATGATGGATGAATGTAAAATCTACGCTGATTGATAATTTACTTCTAAAATTAGGATTTTTCAATTTTTATGTTTGCTTGTCAAATGTATCCAGTATTTTTAGAAATCGATGACATTTCCCTATAATTCTACAACATTCAAGTTGTTTAGCTGAATCTATAGGTGTCTGATAAATAGAATTTTTTTAAAAATG
This sequence comes from Penthetria funebris, assembly GCA_027564355.1. Lineage (NCBI taxonomy): Eukaryota > Metazoa > Arthropoda > Insecta > Diptera > Pleciidae > Penthetria > Penthetria funebris. The sequence continues at coordinate 6,924 of JANSTX010046517.1, read as the reverse complement.
TTAATAATAATCTGCAGGCAGATAACAATTGTTCAACAATGAATAACCATATTATATGCACATTGAAATGTTATATTTAAGTGAACTCAATTTACCAAAACTTCATTCGGAGTACTAATATTATTCCAAAATTATATAATTTTATTAAAGTTCGTTTAACTTTTATCACGCAATCTTGCCAGTACTAAAATATACCAAAACAACATTCCTATTTCATACGAGTTTATATGCTAACCACTACCCGGAGGACATAATATTTTGAATAAAATCACCAGGACATAATCGTTTTGTGACTTTAGGGAATGAAACGCAAATGGTATATTGCCATATCCTCCATTATACTTTACCAAAAAAAAAAAAAAAAAAAAAAACACACAGGAAAAGGAAGAAAAAAAATGAAGTTATGCACGCAATTTCATATACTCGTAATAATATAGGAAATAATTTTGTTTTTGTTTTTCTTTTTGTCTTTTGCTCAATCTCCTCAGTATAAATATTTTTACTTGAAATGTAACCATAATTTGGGTTCAGATATTATCAAATTAATTCGGAATTGGAATCATTGTGCTCGAAAACAATGCTCTGTAATAGAAATACCCAGATATATACTGACATGGCTGTAACAGTTCCTCTTTTATGTTACCCCATTGTCGTTTTCAATGTGAGATATATGAAATGTAAAAACATCTATCAAATTTCATGTATTTTGTACCAAATTAATGGATTTCTTTCTTTTTATATACCAGTACATATTTTGATGTTTAAGTCCTCTATTTTTATTCTATTTGACATTAAGCGTGTGTTTGCTTCAATAAAAATTTGTTGCTTCGCATTTACTATATAGAAATATAAGTACATTTAAGTTGACAAGGTATATGCCAAGTAATATGGCACTGAATAATAAATAGTAGACAAGTTAGATGTTGTGAAAATTTTCAATTTTGTCACAAGGGATCAATATTACAGTGATTCTATTGAATTTGAATGTGTTTATGCAAATAGGTCATATGTTCGTTGTCAAATCAACCATTTTGATGATATTGTGTAAATCATCAATTCAAGGCGGCACGTGATCGACGTACAAATTATCGTCTGTTGTGTCCTGTGAAACATTATTCCTTAGATTAACCTGCGAACTGTACTTCATTAATCGCTTCTACATCAGTAGCATTCTCGTCGTTGTTTTGTGTCCACTCAAACATGTAGTCGGTAAAGTTAAGACCGTCAAGAAGTCAATTAGTTATGATAATATCTAATTACTATTTTAAGGTTTAAGTATCTATATTGTAGTTACTATATACGAGTACATATATTTATTTTGAATACTCTTTGCATCTAATGACTATCAGAACAAAAAAGTTAGATGTTAAATTTTATTTTATTTTTTTTTAACATTCCACAATAAAAATAAACCCTAGTTAGTTAAGTGGAAAATTTTACATGATTTCGTGACAAAGTTTTCAAAGTTAGTTATCTATCTATTCCAGAAGATTGAATGAATTTAACAAAGTTTTAAAAAGTTTAAAACATAATGCAATTAGTAGTTTTTTAAAGAAAATTTAAATGCATTTTATGTAAATGACGTTTTCGAGTCTTTTCCATTCTTTTATGTATGTTTTTTCATGGATCAAGGTGAACAGATTACGAATGTCTATATAATGGCAATATGCATTCAAATGTATATTATGTAAATATTTTAAACCTTTCTTATGTTCAAAATATACATGAATTTATGCTCGATATTTAAATGCGTGTACATTATGCTATTTTTGAACCTCGTTACAAAACATACAAAAAAAAAAAAATTATAGTCGGCAGTCGTTCTTCTAACATAGTCTGTATATTTTATCATTGGTAAATTGCCAATTTTTCCTTGTTTTTCTATATAGTTTTTAATCATTAAAAAACTAATTTACAAAAGTCAAATAAATTTTTTAATGCGATATTGCATGTGACATTTATACCATTAATTTCATGCAATTCAACGCTTATTGGCATCTGTTTTCTTTTTTTTTTTTTTTCCTATGTTTGCAGAAGGAAGAAAATCGAATTTCAATTTGCATTTACGATAAATCTCTAAAATTTATTTATATGTTTAAGTTTACCTTATAATTAATTGTCAGTTGGAAAATTTAATCAGAATTTAAAAAGAATTTCATTTTGTGTGGTATACTAGCAAGTTTATAGTGTCAACAGTGTAAGGAATTGGTAAAATGAAAGTCAAACGATGATTCATGTTTATAAATAGTATAACAAATTATATACGGACCTCAGCATTATTATACCCAACTCCCTTTCACATTAAACACAATGTGTTTTATATGTTGCCCTCTGCTCATTTTTGTAACGTATAGCCATATTGTTGTGATTATCTTGAATCTGTCAATTACGAATCATATCACAGGCCAGTTATTCTTAACATTCGTGATAAAATCACAACATCAACAATCTTCATATTTCAGACGTATGAACGTGTTGACTGGCAACAATTATACGATGCTATACATCAATTAATAGACCATATACTTATTTCAATTATTAACTGTCTGACTAATGACAATATTAATGAGAGCTCACTGATCAAGGGGAAAATACAGGCATATCAGCAATCGCCGAATATAGCATGCTGCCGGCATCAAAATTTGTGTACATAAAATTATAGATTTTTGGAAAGCCCACCTATCAGCTATTGCGGAAGAAGCCCAACTAGATTTGCTGAATCAATCAATTATAGAATCAAACACCCAATTGGCTTCTATCACTTATGAAATAATATACAGCACTAAATAATAATTCAATAACAGTTGTTAAGAAGAAGGAGAAAGTACTGACCAGAGATCGTGAACAATGGTGATTGTTTGCTGACGCTATACTCCGACATTGACTAAGAGTTGAGTTTATGATCTTGAAATAATATCATAATTTTCAATATTTTTATTTAAATAGACATTCATGTCAAATTTTTGTACAATGCTAATAACTTTGACCAATGTTTATTTAATAGAGGTAAATTTAATCAAAGCTGTACGTTCAAAAAACTATTATAAATTTGCTTTCATGTTTTTTTTTTTTTTTTGTCATAAACTAAACGCTTCTTGCTATCTTTTAAATTTTTCAAATTTTTTTTAAGTTTTGTCATAAAATTTTCACACCTACAACTACGTGTATAATACTTTAGAAAATTTAACTTGTTCATGTTTTAAGAGTAGGAACTTTTTAATTTACATTGAATTTATAATTTTGAAATTTATTCACTTGCTGTTTTACAAAAAAAAATTCTAAAAAGTTTTTTTCGTTAAACAATTAATTTCACACAATATTAAAATAATTTTTCATTTGGCTTGGAAAGCATTGGGAACCAGAAAAATGACTATTTTTCCATATGGAATAATTCAGGTCGCTTACATACAGTTTCAGTTTAATTTAGACAACAAAAAAAAAAAAAAAAAAGACCAACCAACCATTACTGAATGGTGTTTATGTATATAATTAAGAGTGAGTTATCTATCCCAATGGGGTGTTGTCACTCCCGGGGTTATCATTACAGAAAATTAATCTAACAAAATCTCTCTTTTTAAAATAAAATTAAAGTAGGCACGTATACGAGTACGATACTATGCGCGCCGTATACTCGTGGCATATAAGAAATGCTGCCTGCCATGCAATAACATAATAAAAATTCTACATTTACATTCATTTTTATTATATTTCCTTTTTATATCTTCAAAAAGGAAATTCCATGTTACATTTTCATGAGAGCGACTTATGATGATGTACATGTTTTCCCTCCTATATGGAAAAATATACGTAAGGGTAGTATACTGTCGAAGGTTGCAAATGCCATATAACAATAATAATCATAATGAAGATATAACATAATGTTGTGTGTAAATGGGGTATTTCTTGTGATGATGGATGCATTTTATATTTTATTTAAACATCAATATGCCTCCTCCTTCATACTTCAAACTCCATAATAACTCCAGTGAAAATAATTCTCACATATTTGTGAAATTGAAAAATGCAGCGCAATTGTATACGCAAAAATAAAAATATAAGAATTTTACGTTGTCTGGCTTTTCCAGATATGGAAAAAAAAACACATAAAATGAAAAATCAATATAGGGGAAAGTGCTGGAAAAACTTTAATACAGATTTTCTATTTCTATTTTTCTTTTTGGTATATTTATTTAGACATGATGTGTGTATACAATTCGTTTAATACACAGTACCATTTTGTGGATGATGAGATAATAAATATGATGTTTTCTTTCAAGAGAAGACGACTCTTATATCCATAAATTGAAATTTATGTTAACTTAAAGAACTTAAATTATGAACATTAAAAAAAATAAAAATACATAAAGTAAACATAAAAACATGAAAAACTTATATAAAATATTAGTACATAAAAATGTTAAGTAACATAAATAATTGTCAAGTGGTTGGAACTAAACGAGAATAGATACGATTATAATAAATGAAAATTCATGGGTTCATGAAAAATATAAAGATTTCTTTGGCAGATTATATGTGTAGAATTTATGAGAACATCCAAAGATTTACTACTTTAATACTTTTTAAGATAAATATAATTCATCGGAACTATCTTTTATGTCTATATATTGTATTTTACTTGTTTTTAAGATTATCTTCACCATTTTAAAATATTCTCTTTGAATAAAACAACCAAAAGCAATTATAGGTCTTCTGCATTGAACCTTCTTATCAGATTAATCATATATATATATTATATAGATGATATCTATTTCTATCGCAGGAAAGAACAATTTTGTTAAGTCCTCAATGTCTCCATACTGACTAATTCTAACTCTGTAACAGGTTCGACGTAATATATTGACTGTCATTTTTACAACAAAATATGCCGACGTCATTTACCAGGATCAAATTTAACATAAAACCAATTTATATTTAATTTTGACATTAAAAAGGCATTTGGTCATGATGCGTTATTCCGGCCATTATTGTGCTACGATTTGTGGAATTATTATGACTGCCACATATTTATACGGTATAAAAATCTGATTCATGGTATTAATATATGACAGTACACTGTATTATTTCAATAAAAAACTAACTTGGATTATACTAAATGATTTACGTGAAAATATGTAAAATTCAATACAAATAATCACAACAATTGTGTTTATCCTTAATAAATTTTTATGATAATCTTTCGATTTTTATTTTCTCGGAACGCACATCAATTCTTAACTAATATGGAATGATTATTAGTGATGATACTTGGAATCTAATAATGAGGAGAATAAACATCAAGAATGTGATTAACAATATCAATCTACAGACAGAATATAGTCAACTGGACAAAGAGGTTGGTAAAAGAGCACGGCGGAATAGGCGTTCTCTTTTTTGAAAACACTGAAGTTCGGACACAGCACGCGGCGAATTCAACCAACATGAGTGAATCTTATCGTCTGGCAGGCAAACTAACTGGATAGTGCTTTAAAACCAAAAGGCACGATAGACTGAGTACTTTCTTGAGCTACTGAATAGGCCCAAAGTTCAGGTTGCTCAGAATCCGCAGGATATTAGATCCGGCCGTTCAACAGCAACGTTGCAAAGAATTAACGATACTAGTACCAGTGGAAGAGGATAGAGTGAAGTGAAGATGTGTCCGTTATTGTAAATAATTTCTTCTTCTTCAATTCACACTATATCTGACCACTATCATTTATTATTAATCCCACATTCCATTCTTCTGGAATATCATAGGATGATCATAGTTTACCAATAATTTGAATTATTAGATCATTATAGATTATTATGCATCTGGTAACAATATACTGTAATCCTTGAAACTGTCATTGTTCTTAATTGTAAATTTTCCATTAGTAAATTTAGTGGTTGAATGCATGTGTTATAACTATTTAAAAGCCACAACAGAATTTAAAAGTCACACAGAAGTGGAAATAATTTGAGGTAACATATGCAGTTGATGATTTAATATGATAATGATAATTACGGTGACTTCAACCTGAATATTTAGTTGAGTTAATAACTCCCTTTTTGCTTATCTCCAGACTCTTCCTTGAATTTAATTGTGAATCAACGAACAACTGGAATTTATAACATTTTCTGGCCAGTTACCATCACTTTACTTCACATTTTGCCAACCACTTACTAATAACCATTCAAGTATATATTTTGTTGCATCATCAACTTAGGTGGATTGGTCGTTCCGATTCCATTTCATTCGTATAATAATCGTGTCGTGTCCATCACCCTAAGATCCGTCATGAATCTGCATTTAATATTGCAAATTTTTTAGGCCCTGGGAACGAAGTTCCAAGGGTTTATTGTATTTGATTCTGTTCATGTAACGCCAAAAAATTAACATATCAGAAAAAAAAATACACAGAAGTGCTTATAATTGAAAAAAAAGTTGATTTAAGCATGTCCGTCCGTCCGTCTGTGCGCACGATAACTTGAGAACGCTTTGAGATATCGCTATGAAATTTTGCACGTGTCACTTTTATCTGATTTGCGCGGCTAAGTTCGAAGATGAAAAATTGGAGTGCTCCTTCAAGTACCTCCCATATAAACTTTTTACTCCGTTTTTTATTTTTTAGATTAAAATTGTTTGTATAACACATAGACTTCAAATTTTACATATAATATATGACTGATATTAGAGAATGTGTGGGAGTATAAGCTAAATCGGATTACTCCTTGGAGTATCTCCCATGTATATTGTGCACGATAACTTGAGATTGCATTGACATCTCGCCATCAAATTATGCATGTGTCACTCTTATCTGATTTCTAAGCCTAAGTACAAAGATGAAGAAAATTCGAGTGCTCTTTCAAGTACCTCCCATACAAACATTTTACTCCTTTTAGGTTAAAATTGGGTGTATAATATCAAAGACAATACAAGAGAAT
>JANSTX010046495.1:0-12139 GCA_027564355.1 Penthetria funebris | reverse complement strand
TTTTAATTAATTATTTGGGAACATATATAGATTTCATGTAAATTGGGTTAAGTATATTTCAGTGATAAATGTAATTGTTGTTTGAAAACCTATTCAGAGTACTTAGAATATAGCATTAGAAAGCTGTCCTTTAAAATATATGCAGGGTGATTTTCGATAAGGTTCTTACTATTTTGTGTGGTCAAAATTTTGGTAAACATTAATTTCACAGTCGGCAATTATAGATGGGGGTTGAGTAAATTTATTATGAAGAAATATTTTTAAAAAAATCAATTAATAATCATTGTGACTACTAGAAAAATTACGTGATTTTTCGGGTACAAATAATGGGCGGCCATAAAAACATAGAAACCCACTATTCATTGGTTACTGCAAATAATTTTGAAAAAAATGTTCAGTAGCATATAAGCACATTGCTGTTGTCCTCGAATTTGTTAATAATCCATCACAACAGCATATACCACAAGACCAATAAGATATTACATCTTGCTAATAATAATCCTTATTTTCATTAAATGAGTCTCATTTGCATTTAAATGAATACATTGATATAGTATTTGGTTGCGTTAAGTGGCCTGAACAAATCAATGACTTTTTTTATTAAGTTGAGTTAAGTGGACTATTCATATTAGTAATGAATTACCATTCATATTAATCCACTGTGTTTATAGTTACTCACAATACAGAATAATATTTCAAATGAAAACATTAAGTAATTTTTCGTTGATGGCATGTCGAAGTTGATATTACAAATAACGAGGGAGCAAGTTTCCATATATTTGGGAAAGTTAAACAAGCAAGAGATGGTGGTGTTGAAAAAGATGTTTTTCAAATCGAATTATTTATTGGTACTATTATATGGCGAGACTTATATTTATAATCTTATCACAATTTCAAGTTAGTAGTGCCTTACAGTAGTAAGATGTGGGTAAAATAAGAATAAGAAATAAGACTAGAAGTCTTTAATAAAGACGATTGTTCGTTGACACCCTATGGTCACGCGTGGACTAAAGGTTAAAATAAAGATGATGATATAATTGGTATTGTATTAAAAATATAATAGTAATTTAACAATTATTAAATTATGGTAAGCGTTCTCGCAAGGTTGATGACTCGCTTCTATATAATATAGAAATAATGTAATAAAGAATTTCTTGAGTTAGAATTTGAATATCCTTCGTTAACTAAGAACCCCAATTTATATTAATTACCTTTCTTATGTTAATATTTACACGTATAAGTAATAATAATGTAGTTATCCATTAGTATGCACATAATAATTTCAAAAATTATTATCAATATTTTTTTGTATTAATTAAGATAAATTTATTTAATTTCTATTCAAAGATATAATTATTATAGGAAAATTTGCATCGATTAACATTTTATTTGATTAACACGATCACTGAACTTTGCCACTAAAACTAAATTTGTTTCTTTAGGTTTGAAGTCACGCAACAACTAAATATGCGAATCACATTAATCATAATTTGTTTAGTATACTGTTCACGATATTTACACTTATTTTGAAGTAATTCTAAGTAGTAAAGGAAAAAATAATTAAAGCTTTAATTTTCAGATTTGTACCTACAATACATGAATGCAAAGAATCAGACACATAGAATCAATTATAATTGTCCATCGTTCTACATAATTCTGCAAAAGACCCCACTTAACTATAGTATATTAGTACGATAGTTTATAAACACAATTTACAATCAAATATCTTGGTATCGAGTAGCCTAGCTGATAATTTAAGGACGAAACAAAACATGACCACAATCAGGCACACCATTTACACACCATCATTACATAAAAATGTAAATTCTTGTAAAATAAGTGCTGCATAGAATACGTACTTACGCAGTATCTTATTCAATATTGATTTCTAAATCTTAAAATAACATTATTAGGCGTTAGTTAGGTTCTTATAGTTACAATGTTTGTTCTATAATTAAGTAATTATCTCCACTACGTACACTATTAATATGATTTTTTAATTTAATCATTTTCAAAATAATCTGTTTTCTAATATATAGACATCAGCAGTTTTTATTACGATAGTATCTAACGTTTAGTTGCGGTTAATAAGACTACGTATTTATTCGCATACAGATAATATCTAACCTTTTTATATAAAAATTTAGGGGTGAAAAAAAAAACTATACGCACTTGTATACATTAATTCAATAAAAAATTGATAGTTTCAATTTTAACAACGTCATGCTATTCCTATTTTATGGAAAGGGAATTAGGTTGGGAAATAATATTACGTCATATAAATTTTCATGAATAATTACTGTAATATACGATTATAGGGTACGAATAATGGTATCATAATCAATAGGGGAATGAATTTGTCTTTATTTATAAACTATTCAATGAACGAAAGGTTGTTTACACGAAAACAGTTTGTTTTTAAAATTTGTGATTAACAATAATTTTGATTTTAAATAAGTAAATTTCTTTTATTTTTATTGGCTAAATTATTTCCAAAAATTGAAAAATTTGCGGTTATATTTGAAATTATTCAGAGCGGTTAGTAAGATTCTATTTCCGGTTACATTACAATAAAGTAATCATACGGTTAGTGGCGAATGATGTGATCGATTATCAACGTACTTATTATGGAGGCTAAAAAGATTGTATTAATTCCACATTTGTCGACAACATATCTCACCAACAAACTAGGTAGTTGAGGATTTATGCCCTCCTCTACTGTAAATGTATTTGAGTTCACATTTGATATTACAAATATATTAGAAACGGCAAATTAACATCGTAATGCCTTTCTATGCGCTCTTGATAAGGAAAGATTAAGCTGGTAGATCATACTTATTTTGCGTCATATACATTTTAAGCGCAACTAAAGCGGTAACACATTATTGTGAAGCATTGACCATGATAATAATATATTAGTGATATATTTAAACACATATTTTTATATAAATAATTTGATAAATTTTAATCTCATAATTGTTCTTTCTATATGTAGTGTAAATACACGAATATTCAGTGTATATATTATTTACATTTTAGTTCTATAAATGTAAAAGTTTCTTAGCCTTAAATAAAAATATATTTAGTGCGTATAAAATTATAAATTTTGCTTTGAGAATGTCGATCGATTATAAATTTAAATTTTCTAAAATCAAGGTCATAGATAGGTATAATATAAAAATATGATTATTAAATTAATTATTATAAAACTATATATACAAAATCATTTACATTATCTATTCTTTAATAATTAAAAATAGAAAAAGAATTAGATAAAATATGGAAAATCTATATATTATTCTAATAATATGCTTCCTTAAGGGCCGCAGTAGTTATTAAAATTGCAGCCGTAGTTAACAAAATCGTTATTACTTTCAATGGACTTGGTCTACCGGAAGAATCTGTAAATGAATAAAAAAAATTTTAAAAAATTATTAAAAAATAATAATAATTAACGAGATGATTAAGGGAAGGATAGAAAAAAGCATGCACAAATTAGTTCGAACAAGGTAATGAAATGGAACCAATACTTCAAAGTTTTTACCTAAAAACGAAAAATAATTATAAAAAAATAGAAATTAGTACCAGTAAATGTAGCACCAAAATAATATTTATAATTTGTAGTCTACATTATGTTTAAATTTTAGTACAAATTATCAATTGAGAAAGTATAATTAATTAAAAAATAATTAGAAGTTTATTTAAAATTAGGAAAAATACAAGTAAAAAACAATTTAAGTGGGCGTATATTTTTTAAAAAGTATTTCATCTTAATTTTTAAGATTATTATTGCATAGAATACAATATTTGACCATTAATAACATTTAAAAAAATTTATTTGAATGTACTAATTAAAGTTTTATTAATTTTACGATAATATAAAATTTATTTCTAATTTTAAAGTAGAAAATTGTATCGAAATTATTGGTTCCACTAAGCTGAATTGGTCGTTTGCACGCTATTTTTTAGAGCTTTATTTTTGTCTTTTAAAGAGCTACCCCATTAAGTTTCAAGTGTATGAAATTTTTTATGTATAAATAAATAATGCCAGTGTGAAACATATCATGGAATTCGGGATAAATGGCATTTTTATGCAAATTTCTTCTTTTAAAAATTTTGGACAGCAGGCATTTACCAAAGAAAGTGGAATATTATCGGCCATATACACTATAGCAATCAGTCGGCAATATTGAAAGATGCCTACTTTATGGAATTACTAAGCAAGAACCGTTATTAAGAATCTTAGTACCAGTAGTAGGGAAAGAGTGAAGTAAATTATTGGATAGAGATGATTCTACATAGAGTAAAGTTAACGATTTGTCCAATTGATATATTAATAAAACTTTATTCACTAACTTTTATTGATTTTAATTATTCCGATTGTCGTGATTAACGAACATTTACATAGTTACTAGGTACATAAATATCTGCAAATTCCTCGGAAAATAAAATAAAATATAATAGAACATATCAAAAGAAATGTACACAAAGCATCATCGTGTTAAGGAATAATTTAAGTAAAATTTCTATATATTTTAATATAAATATTTCATAATTAAAAATAATAATTATTATGTTTATATATTTATAATTATTAAATTGCGACACTACATAATGTTTTTAATTATGGGTAATTAAATAATAATACCGCAAAATTGACTCAGAACTTGAGTATTTGGCGAGTAAAAAGTTGTTATTAAATAATAATTTTAGAACTTAGAAGGTTTTTTCTATTAACAAAGCAGCCCTTATAATTCGCAAGGCTACATAATTTTATTAACTACAGAAAATGTATTTTATTGAGAAATGTACAAATTAATTATGTTACGTAATTTAAAGTTGTATTTAAATACTCATAAATAAATTCATTTACTTCTTATGTAGATAAATAAAATAATTAAATATAGAACCAATTAGTAATTATGTTATTTTTTGTTATTTCCGTGTACGATAATCGAAATTGAATTAAAAATTATACTTACTTTTTTTTGGTGTAGGTATAATACATATTTGTCTCTCTACATCCTTTTTGAGACCAAATTGACATTCACATGCAGAATTTCGACATTCTACTGTATGGTGATCATTTGTAACAAAACATTCACTTGTCCGATTACAACTATCGCCCAGAACTGAAACATTTTCAATAAAAAAAAGTCAAATTTGTAAATAAAATTTTAATGCAAACATATTTCATAAACAACCTTTTTTTGTATAACATTTTCCATGATTATAGTGCAAATGTTCTTCACAGATACATTTACTATTATTACATGTTCCTAAAGAACCCAGTAGTGGTTGACATTGTTCATTTTCACTACATTCTCCTTCGTACTCATTAACTATAAAATGAGTGTATTGTTTTAAAAGTGATGGAAAACTTGATTAGAAATAGCTTACTTTCATTTAAACAGGTATCCTTAAAACGCACAAAATTCGGCTTACACTGACACTCTTTGCTGTCCTGTTTACATTCCGAATTTTGAATTACACACTCATTATCAGTTGTACAAGAAGCACCGTGGCCTAAAAAAAATTAAAACGAAAACTATTTATGATACTGTAATTATTATAAAACTGAAAAATATACTAAACATGAAAAGGGTGTATGCAGAACAGCAGAACCATTTTTCGACAAGAATTTTTCATCTTCAAATATCAATTTTATTGAAAAAACCCTTGAATTTATGAACGTATAATTGATTAGTGTACATAATATATTTATGGAATATATTTTACATATTGATCATTATCATCTTTACATATACGTCTCAAGTTCCCATAAGTCGATATTAAAATGTTAACTTGCCGTTTCTAATATGTCAACACTTCACTTGAATTTCAATTGCGATGAAGTGACAACTTATCGGAAAAGATACTGGATATTATAATAAATTATTCTAATTATAATGCTGATATAACATACCTGCTTTACATTCATCATTAACTTCAACATAGTTATCTTCACACTTGCAAATATTATCAACGCAATTTGAATTTTGTGCTCTAGAAGCACAATCATCTGATGGTTGACACTGAGATCCTAAACCTAGTTTTGTTGATAAAATTCATAATTAAATAATAGACAATATTAAAAAAAAAATCTATAGACATTATTTAAAAAACAAAACACCTTTTTTGGGTACACATAATTCACTGTGTTCATCATAATCCGCATAAATGTGGCATCGACATTGTATTGGAGTCGAACCTGGACAAAATGCTGCACCAAATGGAGAACATTGACTTTGTTGGGTACAAGAATTTCCAATGGCGGCTACCGCTATACATAAGCATATTAAAATATTTTAATTTTCAATTAGAGAAATGATGATGAGTGATAATTGAGGGTATTAAGTAGGAAAGTAGCCTACTAATATTTGGTGAAAATTTACATTAAGTTTTAAATAGTATTATTGTAACTTAGATGTATAAGTACTGCTAACATTTATAGGGAAAACAAATATTTAGCTAATTTTTTTTCAACATGAGGAATATACCGTTTATGTACAGATAAGCTGCTTAATTAAATTATCAAGTAGACCATAATTCTTAAAATGATAATGAAATAGATCATCGCATTTTTATTAAGATCACTTTATGTAAATGATTACCTAGTTTTTAAATAGCCATATTTGCGTATTAATATTATTAAATTATTAGTAACAATAACAGAATATTACCTATATTGAAAATTTCAATATTTATTTTCAGCATATATATAAGTACTTACGTTTCGAACAGTCTCTCATATTATTTCCATAAAATCTATTGGCATTACAACCACATTTCTTAGTAACATTGTTGTAATATTCACTTTCACATAATTCAGCTGTTTCAGCAATTTCGCCAAGTTCTGAAATTTATTAAAAAACAAATATATTCTTAATTCGAAAAAAGGCAATCAATCAAAATCTTAGAGTCTACCGATACAAATATAAAATTACCTGCTTTACAAACTGAATCTTTTGGATAGTATCCTTTTTGACATTGACATTGCTCCTGAATACAAACCGAATGTGATAGTTCCGAGCATGGTTCATTATTATTGGAACATTCAGAACCTACAGCTGTAAAAGCATAAAAGTATATTAAAATCTGAGAATAAAATTTTAAACCAAATTTTTTACTTCTTGAAATAATCTTCGGTGATAGATTTTCAGATGCTGGTGCACTATTTTCGTTGAGGTCATTGGAAGTTAATTTACTTAATTTATTTAGATTTACGTTAAATGAATTTTTTGTAGCTTGCACACCAACATCTTTTGATAATCTTCTATTTTCAGTTTTGTCAACACAAACTAATGATACACATTCTAAATTTTCTCCTTTACAATCATCTTGAACTATACACGCGTCGTTTACATCTGAATGTGTATTTATAATAAATAGAAATTAATTTATATTTTATTTTACCTATTGTAATAAACAAGGACCAGGTAAAATAAATGCAAATAATAGATTGACATTATTTTGTATTATATTATAATATAATATTAATATCTAAAATAAAAGTCCTTACTACTTACTCATAGAAATTCTACGACAAATATTTTCTGATCTTCGATAATAGTTATCATTACATTGACAAATATTTTCCTGACATATGACTGATTCTCGATCATATCCAAAGAAGCAATCTACATCCTGAAAAATAAAATATTATAGTAGATAGTGTACAGTACAGCACACATTTAAACAGTAATAAAAATAAATAACCAAACTGTTAAATGCAATTTATTAACTTTAATTAAGAATAAGATACAGCCTGAATTCTTAAGCAAATTCCCATATTTTTGTTATAGCTATTTCATTAAATTAAAATTATATTGATAAATGTTGTAATTAGTAACTAGTAAATTAGTGTTTAAATGCTACTAGCTACTAAAGGCAAAATTATGCTGGCAACATTAATAATTAGAAAGTTGTTAGGGGGCAGTTTACAGGCCTATTTAATCGTCTAATATCAGTATCTTGATATGGATACAATGATAATCATAATTATCAATGAACGTGTGTGTGATAATTTAACGATAGGAAGTCAATTTTGCAATCTCATTACATACTAACATTTTGCAACCCTTATACTTATTTATTTACCTCTTTGCATGGACTATCCAAATTAGCAAGATTTCTACATCTGCCTCGCAAATATGTATAACCTTCCACACATTCACAGACTCCATTACATCTTGATCCGGTAAGCATATGAAGACACTGATTACTGTTCTCGCAAGGTTCTCCATAGAATGATTCTTAATGAGAATATAATTAATATAAATACAATTAAATACAATTGTAATAGAGTATATTTAAAATTAAAATATATGATAAATTACCTTTTATGCATCTTGTAACATCGTTTGAAAATGTATAACCGGCAGGACATCGACAAAGATTACTACTAGAACAAACTGCAGATTCAACTACACTACAATCTTCAGTTGTTTGGCATGGCCAGAGAAAGCAATAAGTTTCTAAATTTAATTAATAAAGAAAAAAAGAAGAATATAAAATATATTATTAGTTATTTAATTATCAATATATTTTATACCTGATGGTATGCCAATTAAAATTAAAGATACAATTATGAAACTATAAAAACTTGACATTATTAATAGAATGATACTACTATGTATTTATGACTATGGTATAAATAAATGGACTAAGTTGTCCAGGTAATTATAAATAAGGTAATGACAATTTATTTAATGCTACTAATTTTGTGTAGACCTATAATCATTAATTGACTTAAAATGAACACCTGTATCTCAATTATTGATAAGATAATTTCCTATATTATTAATCTTTTATAAATTATAGATTCACTATATGCGATATAATACATACATAAATTTAGAAAATTATATCATTTTATGGTATATAAAAAAGATTATTAAATCTTATATATACTCGTATTAATGTATAATTGACTATAATTAAATGAATGGATTAGGACAATGTATCACAATAATGTATCACAAATAATCTTGATATACAAAATATATATGTTTCATTATAAATGAACAACGTAATTGCAGCCGATGTACTTAGGAATATGATAGACAATTTAATATAAAAAAGTCGTCTATCAATTTATCTGGATGACTAAGATATTCCCTAGTACATCGATCGGCATTACGTTATTAATTTACTATTTCATAAATGGAATAACCAATCTCAACATTAACACAAACGAATATATATTAGATCAGTTGATATTCTCGATTTTTAAAATAGGGTATACGTTAAAAAAAAATTGATAACGATAACTTAAAACTCAGAAAAAGTAATGGAATAATAGACAAAGAGTTTTCGTGAAGTCATAATAAAGTAATAACCTTGTGCAAAGCATCATTAGATGATTATTATACATATCTAAACACTTACACCACATGCGGATGCTGAGGCTAAAAATGAGGATTTGTCCATCAGATAAATATTGTAGAATGTCTAACATTCTATACGTGTTCGACAAATCCTATTTTTTTGTCTCGATAAACCATAACAATTCTAAAATATTGCCAAAATAATTGTTCATTTTGTGAAACCTCATTCTTCTGTGTTGGATACAATTTTTTTAAAATTTTTATTCAAATTTATTCAATAAATTCGATTTCAAAATCAAAAACTTCCTTAAACTTCCAAACGACTAAATATACATGTAAGTTTTTATGATAACAATATGAAATTTCAATGACTTCCATAGCATAACTAAAATCTTTTGCGTACAGAATTTGTTACCTGATATAAAATATAACAAAATAAAAATTAGCTGAATAATTGAATTGTGAATAAGTTGTAACGACCATTTCACATTATGGTAATGTATGATCAGGAAATTCACCTGTGGCTTCTAAATTTATGGCCAGTTTCTCTGTTTCTCTAGGATTACTTAACCAAGTCTTGATCAAAAACCTTGTCGAATGACTTTTTTTGTGAAATGTTTGTTCAACATAAAAACATGTTATTGAACCATTTGAACGTAAATGCTGAGTTTTCGTGGTTAAAATTTTGAATCGTGAGAGAGCAGATTCATGTTACAGTCACAAAAAAATATCAATTTTGAAATTATACAAATTTGTAGTTAGCCGCAATAGGAACTGATTTAAATTCTAACAATAAAATAAGAATCATCTTTTCATTTTGAAGTATTTTTCGACTAATCACTTTTCATTAACATTCTCTTATTAAACAACAAATTTCTATTCCAACTTGTGATCTATATTCCAAAATTTTTTCCAATTTCACCATTATCCCCGACTGAGTTTGTGATAGCAGTCAAATGTCATTAATGTTTGTCTATATCAGAAATCAGTCTAAGATTTTTAAAAATTACAATATTTTTTCCGGTTATATTACAGATCATTCACACATTAAAGAGCATTGGTAAACGAGAAAATTGCAGAACAGATCCAAATATAAGGTGACCAGATTTTAGAAATGCCAAAGCGGGACAAAAAAAAAAGGTCGTAACTAATTACGCAAGGTTTCTTACTTTAATTTTTTTTCTTAATTACATTTACAAGCGCGTTTCCTTGCATATTCCATTTTTAGATGCTAAATTTTGACTAGACTTTAAAAATATTCCAACTGCCAACCCCATTCCCACATATAAAATTAATAAAACATTTATTTTACAGAAATTTTATAATATTTAATATCATAATTCTAATAAAATCAAAACAGGTAACAAAATTAAATAATTCAATTTATATCACATATCGATATCACATATGTATTTAAACTAAAACAATGTAATACAATTTACAAAAAGCGGAACATTTTGCAAAAAACGGAACATATTCTGAAAAAGCGGGACATTCTGAACCTTAAGTGGGAAGCGGGACAAATTGTCAAAAAGCGGGACGTCTGGTCACCTTATCCAAATAGACATTACATTTATGCTAAATATATATATATAATAAATAATATTTATGAATTAGTTTTATGATTTTTTTGTATTCTTAATTCAAATTATTGTAAAATGTATGTTTTATTGGAATACGTTTCTTTCTAATAAACTCAGATTGTTAAAATATCCACCTAATTGTTGAAATTAATATGAGAAAAATTAATGCAGCCACTTGATAAATGTGTATCATTAGTAACAAGACAGGAATTTGTTGCCAAATAGACAGAGATAAAGTGGAACGACCTTACATTATAAAATGAGGCAGAATGAAAATGAATACGATAAGAAAACTAATATCTCTTTTCAAAAATTTTAATAAACGTCCTTATTAATTGTATTGGAAAAATTTTGGGAATTAAAAATTTCAACCTTATATCACTAAATAGTAGAATCCAAAACATGAAATTGCTAATATGTTGATATATGTTATATGCAAATTTGCATATAAAATAGCACCAATATAAGTACCACATTTGCTAACAATCTACCAAAAACGTGTTTGTGTGATCATATTTAATTTGAAAAAAAAAAAACCACATAGCAAAGAAAAAAGTCTTTTTCCATCAGGATAATACACCAACTCACACATCATCGTCATTTGCCATGATTTCTCTTGAATAAAACTAATTCCTTGTTTTATTTTTACCTTCATTATCAATTCGTATTCGAGAAAATAATTAAATAATAAGAAGTGAGCTATGGTGAATGGATGAGGGTTCTCAAACAAACATCTTAAACAAAAATTGAATTTGAAATATAATGCAAATTATTTATTAATATTTTGATACATTCTTGATTTTGTCATTAAAACCCATTTATATCATATATGAAACTGTGCACCTTTGTTAATGTAATAGACTACCCTGTTAGAAAAGAATATGATGAAGTAATATAAATGTTTAATATACAAAATGTATAATTGCGTCATACAATTACAATTTATTTATAAGTCCTTATCTCAGAAAAATCAATGGATGCGCTTAATTGTATGTATGTATCCGCTATAAAAAGCATATTACCGCCAAGTCAAATGTAAATAGTTTACTGTAATAAAAATACAGTTTATAATATACAGGCAGTTATTTGAATATATGTTAAAATCACTGTCGTATCATTCATAAAATATATAAATAAAAATTTTGTGTAACAGGTAAAAGGACATTTGTAAATAATTGGACATGTAATATTGAATCAAACAGTGTCGTACTATATAAATGCAAATGA
>JANSTX010046484.1:0-12140 GCA_027564355.1 Penthetria funebris | reverse complement strand
AATCCCATATTTCATGTTCCAGATTTTCTAACTTAACTGCTTACTTATTGCGACAAATTAAATTTAATGAAATTTTGCTCTGTAGAAGCAATTTTGTTTTTAAAAAATTGTCATTATTAATATATACAAAAATTTTATTCAAAATCATTGTATAAAATGCTGAAATTTTATGTTTCAGAGTTTTTGTTTAATATGGGAAAGAGTCGTATTTACGGTAACTATAATTTGCAAGGTAATGTCGCACAATGTGCACAATATTTAAATAAACTGCTTTGCAGATTCTGGAATGCTGAACCAAAAACCAGGCCAAAACCATATATACATAGTTTTTAAAATAAAATTAGTATAATTGCGATCGAAATAGTCAATTAGATTTTAATTTAAATATAAATTTCATGATCATAAAAAGATTTTAAAATTCTGAAACTTTATGTTTAGGGATTTGTTGGTCTAATTATAAAAAAAAAAAAAACACACACTAAAATTATAACCACGGAGAATTCATCAATCGTTTATGGAGAGGTCGTACAAAAATTTGTAAAAAATAGTTTTTAATGTTTTTGTACGGGTTTTGGTAATGGAGAATGCATTTCTGGACTGTTGATATAACGGTGGTGATAATTCGTGGTTTTGTTTGGCGATTCACATTATTTCAAAATTCAATGGACTATGAATAAAGTTGAAAACTTTAATCTTATTTATCTATTAAAAGTATTTATATACTGGAATAAATTCTAGATTTTAATTGAAGTACTGAGCTTTATGGATAAGTATTATATAAATAAAAACAATTTATTTAACTTAAATAAAAAATGTATGCAAAATTTACTTGCAATTGATGGTAAAAAAAAAATTGTTTCTTTTTTCTGTTGAAATTCAATTTAAATACAATAATTTTAATTTATTACTTTACAATTCACAATTTCTAATTTTTGATGTTCATATAAACTCATTTATCTTGAGTCGCGATACATTGTTGTTATTCATATAGCCTTATATTCTCTTATATATACCTTTATAGCATAAAATTAAAAACGAAGGATAAAATTTAAATTATGTTTATCTCAAGAAACTTTAACTTTTGACAGCTCAGACAATGGTAACATAGCCTAACAACATCTTCAGACATGGAATTATTTACTTAAATTTTATAAAATCCACAATCTGACATTTTTATTTCTCTCATCGCTCATAATTTTTAAAAAATAATTTTATATATTTTGGTATATATCATATATATATATATATGTATACGATGGGGAACTCGTATGCATACAAGAAAGTACATAAGGCTGTAATTAAATTGTTACAAATTTTTTTTAAATGGTTGACAGACTGTATTATTAAATAATTTAAATTTTAACATTCGGACTATATAAACATAGGGATACTAATAATACCAAACTACACTTGAATTATATGAAAGTGGAATTTATTTAAATGAATGTCAGCCAACCAGAAAATTTATGAGCTCGTTGAAGTTTTACATTTGTTAATTTTTATTTTTATTAATTTTAGAATTGCTTTTTAGTTATATTCTGTTTAAAAGAAATGAAGAACAAGAGGCACATAATGTAATAATGCGAAGTTCATGACTTCAAAGTCCTGAACGATTATGTATATTATATAAAACGAAAATGAGGTACCACCTTTTTTTAATGTTTGCATTTAAGAGAGTACATATGTTTTTCAGCATAAAATACTTATGGAAAAACCTGCAATGTTGTCCATCTGCAAGGATATTCGGTAGAATTAAAAGCATAGATCACATAGTAAATATAAAAAGAGATTAAAATTTACAGTTCACCAATTTTATTAATTTTATTTTATAAGATGACTAATAAATATATATATATATATATATATATATATCTTCATTCTCAGAAGAAAATGATGACAAAAAAAAAGCGAATAAAGGAAAAATGTTTTTCTATGTTTTTAATTAAACAGAAACATTGCTGTTCACTGCCAATTCCTTGTACATAACTGTTATACGGGCACAGAGCTTACATAAGAATTAAACGATCCCTTTTTATATTAGATACAATGACAGAAGATACAAAGTATTTATAATTGCTGTAAATAGCATTGACAAAATTAAAATCAAGTATTATAAGGAAAAATAAATAAATAGGAAAGAAATAACCATTTTAAAATAAGGGACAAATTATGTCTAAATTTTACTGCTGCTGTATATCTTAAAAGTTAATATACTAAGTATTTTTTTTTTAAAGTCTCATTAAATGAAACACAAAGTTCATAAATAGTAATTTGAAAAATAATTAACATTGTACAACAAATAGGTTGACATCAAAAATTCATATAACTACATAACTACTAACAAATATCCAAGTGATCATAGTGCATATTCAACATCACATCAGAAATACATTATTGAAAAACTTGCGATGGTTGGGTATTATTGGTATGTTAGACGCTACACGTCTGCTTTAATGGCATATGATTATATCATGCTGATCAATTGGTTAAATAATTGACTATGTATATATGGATCAAGCACAGATTTGGAATTTTCATTTGTCATTTCCAATACACATTAGAGCTTTGCACGGCCCTTCCCGGCCCGCCCAGACTCGGCTCATTTTTAAATTTGGGCCGGGCCGAGTTGCAGAAACCACAGTATGGGCCGTGCCGTGCAACAATAATTGTTGGGCCGGGCTGGACTGTGAACGAATTAACCCGGGCCGAGCCGAACATTTTGCAGCTGACTCTAATACACATATAACCTCAAATATAAACCGGAAATATAATGTAGTTTCCAAAAAATTATTAAACATATAGTTGATTGGTCAAAAGAGTGAAATACTTTGTTAAACTGAGGTAAAAATCTAAAGAAACATCTAATTTGTTGAAAAGATGCTTATTCTCCCGGTATCGGTGATGCTTCAGCTCGTTTGTCAGACCCAAATAATGCGAAAAAATGCAATATGCAAAACCTGATTCTACAAAACCTGATTCTACAAAATTATGACATTGATCTACGAAAACTGGCAAAAAAGTGAAGCAAGTTGGAAACGTTTGATGTTGAAAATTCATGGGCAACCGATTCAAATGAAACCCGTTCTGAACTATGGGAATATTTATAAAACATAATGGTTTTTAATCGTTTTGAAAATTTAAATATCTTAAATATAGTTATCAAATACATATGGGGATGAAGTTTTTTTTATTCAAATAAATTGGGAAAAATATATAGGGGAATTTAAACCATTCTGTTTAGCTCCGTTTTTAAAATTCGATTTTGTAATTTTTGCCATTGTTTTCCGATTTTTCTTTTTTGTTTTACCATATTTTTCCATATTTATTTATTTATTTTTACCATATTTTTCTGGAAATGTAGAAGTCTAGTACATCAGGTATTTTGTTTCTATCTGTTGGTCTTCTAGTGTAATGTATATTACAGCCATATTGTATGATTGCTGAGTAAAGTTCATTACCCTTGGTGTTTGTTAGTCTTGATCTCCATGAGGCACGTTTGACATTAAAATCACCTCCAACTAAGAATCTTTCTCCTAGATGATGCAGAATTGTATCATAGCTATCTTTTTTGAGGTTGTGTTTCGGTGTGATTTATACTGCTCCCATTTTGAAGTTATATTTAATTGAGGAGATGTTAAGCACCGTAAGTTGAACTTGGTCGAGTTGTAAATTAATCTCTTCATTATATTAAATATTATTTTTGATGCTATTAGCGCTGCCACCATAAGCCTGGTTGTCTGGGTGTGGCGTCTGATGGCTATTGTATCCCGGTATTTTGACACATGTTTGATTAGTGAGATGTGTCTCTGAAATGAGACCGATGTCTATTTTTTGAACTATTATAATTATCTGCAGTTCATTTTTGCTATGTTATTATTATCGTTTGGTTCATTTTTTTATTTTACTTACTGTATTTGTTCTGTCTGCGAAAGTCTCAGAATATGTCGATTTTAGTACTGTTTATAGTCAATTTGCCTAATTATTGTTAATATATCCTATTATGTTAATTATAGATTAATATATATGTAATAGAATTGACCGTTTTCAACTTCATCTGATTGGAAACGATCACAACATCTTTTCAAACAAACATAGATATTTTTATCCTATACACACCACTGAACCGAATTATGTATGTACCCTTGTGGTAAGGCGTGCAACTTAAAATGACCATGATTATTATAAAAATTATAAAATTATTATTTTTATTCTATGCGAGAACCGGTAAGATCATTGCAACAAGAGAAATTTGGGCGACGAATTGCTAGAAAGTTATAGTGACTTATTAGATTATGCCCACGAAAACCCATGTCTCATTACTGTAATTACCGATGAAGAAGAATAATATTAACCTTTTAATAATTTGCCATTACATTTAACATTTAGTATTCCATCATTACCTTGATCATTACATAAAATTATTAAAAGAATAAGAGAATCGTACATGCCAGACAAAAAATGTTAAGACTAATTTAAATAACTTGGGTGGAGCCATCTCATTATTCACTAAATTAATGTAATAGGTAAAATAAAGTAACTTAACCATAACCAAAAAATATATCAGATGGCTGATCTTCAGTTTTTGATTGGTTTAAAAATTTCTATATTTTTTTATGATCATAAATTATATAGAAGTTAATTTATTCAAATGAAAACATGTAGAATTCAAAAAATCTAAATGATATTCTTATATATTATTGTACTTTGTACATGGGAGTATTATTGCTAGAATAATAAATATTATATTTAATTAGAAATTTTCCATTATTTAAAATTTCATTAGATAATTTTAAAGAATGTTTGTACTTTGTAAAATGGAATTTAAAATGAATAATTAGTGTATTTTAAAAATTCAAAGCTATGAAGGTTCAAAGAACCATATATATATATATATATATAAATTATGTACACATTGAGATGAATCATTATTTTATTTAGAGGGTAGGTTCAAGTTATCATTAAGTTCTTGTTAGGAAACATTAAAAAAGCATTGAAATTTTACTTTGTAAACACCAAATTAATTATAAATTAGTTTAAAATATATATTAATATTGTTATAAAAGTGTGTTTTGTAAGGTTGCTATTAGTTATATACAACGTTGGTACTTGTAACAATATATTAAAAACTAATTATAGGTCACAAATGAAGTGGCCGATAATATCATTGATGTGACTCTTTACCTCCAGAACCGCGAGTGATCGTGACAATAAACATGCTGTGAACGTATAGTGTTCATTAAATTCAATTTCACGCTAATGAAAAGGTTGAATAACAGCCTAGGTTATTTTAGTTTGTTCTGTACTATTTATAATATTAAGAGACTCAATCGTTAATATTGAAAATATTTAAGCTATATGTCTTATTTTAAAGCTATAAATGTGTTTTGCAGATTGTCACATCAGACCGTCATTCGTCAATGAATTTAAATGGCTACTCATATTGAATTTATTGTAATAATAAGTCTATTATGAAGTTTAAAAAATTATACTTTTTAATATTCGACATCATGTAGCTATGTATTGATGTGATTTATTTTTGAATAAAATATGATCTAGTGAAAATTTGATGTCTGCAATAGCTGCTATATTTTGTCGTTCAATAAACCATTTTCTTCGTTGTTTACAAAAAACTTTTGTTAAGTTTTTCGAAAAGCTTCAGACATATTTTATAATTTAACTAAAGTTCGTAATAATAAAGCTTTAAAATTCATTTGCGTTAACATAAAAGTAGAAAAAAAAAATCACTGTTAATAGGGAATTGGAAAATATACTGCAATATAATTTCCACATAAAAGAAGTTGAACATGATCCAACTTTTTTACTGAAATGAAATTGAATTGGATGAAAATCGAATGAAATTGAATTGGATGAAAATCGAATGAAATTATTGATCGGTCGAAATGATATCATTTTTTTGACTAGTAGAAATGATATCATTTTGGATAAAGTGCGACGTCCGTTCTTCTGTCAAATGCCATTCATTTGTTTATTAACATTATTTGAATCAAATAATAAAATTTTAAAAAATACAATAAATATTCATGATCAAGAATTTCAGCCATATTATGCATAATATACAATTTAATGAATAGTTGGATAACAAATTGGATTTGTGTAAGCATGTAACGATTTCAATTCGATATGTAAATGGATCCTAAAGTTACGGCTTCTACATTCCAGAAACTCTCTTTAAAACAGTTCACATACGATCCATTTTATTTCAATTCGATTTCATTTCGATAAAAGTTAGATCGTGTAAGCATAGAGTGTTATGCTACTTAGTGAACATATGTCAATTATTTGATATTATAATTTAAAATTATTATAATCACAATTATTGATACTTTTTAAAAAATACTTATTTAATAATGATGGCGCAAATTTTTAAAAATGAAATAAAATTAAAAATAATTATTTTATGCCTAATTAAAAAAATAAATCACATTAACATTATGTATAGAAATAAACAATTATTTTTTTTTAAACCCTCACTATTATCTGCCATCCACTGCATTTTAGGTGTGAAAAAATAAATTTCAAACCACATAGTAATAGGGGAAAAACGTTTTCCTGTCGTTTAATTTTTCAGCAACCAGAATACAATTTATTTAATTTTTATTGCCATTTTGCAATAATTTCCCAATTCAATATTCCTTGGGGAAAGCTAAAATACGGCCACCAGACGCATATGGTCATTGAGATGATCTTAATATACGTGTAATAACAACATATAAATTAACTATAATTGTAATTTGTTAATTGGAAAATTTTAGATTAATTATAATTATTCGCATATAGATTTGAATATTTCAGAAAAGTGGATGTATAAATTCCGGCAGCTAGTTATAATTTGCTATGTTTCCTCTTTAATCAGTCATTCTTTAAGCCTTGATCACATATGCCATTACTGACATATGTCGTGAACGAGTGTGTTATTGGTGGCACTAGATAAATATGAATTGAATAATCTCAATGATAGTCGACATAATACTAAATTTTGTCTCCAATTATGTATTACTAACAGCTCAAGCAAAGTAGTAATAATACGTTTAGAATAAATAGATAATGAAAATACTCGTACATCTCAATTGGTCTAATGATTTAATATATCATCGTATATATTATTGTTTTCACTTTCACTTATTAAGCAAGAAAAATATCGAACTATTCATAGTCATTGTAATAATCATTTTTTATACAAAATTCGTCTGCATTTCCTTCACATATAACCATAAGATTTAATAGAACAAATTAAATAAATCGAAATAGTAAATCGAGTAAGTAACATACTCGTAGTATATATATTACTATTTACTTGCAAATATATTTATATACAGTATATAAAATATAATACTAAATTAAAATAATGATAAAATAAAAGAAATTTTTCCTGTTCTTCATGTATTACATTTCCCAAGAAATAAATATTTTCTGGAAGATAAATTTCCACCACACGTTCAACAAAGAATTCAAGCAATTACAGGTAAATGAATTTTCAAGACAACATAATTTATGGTATAAGATTTCCTAATTGTAATAATGTACAGCCATTAAATTAAATGAGATACAATTTGAAAACAAAAAAACAATATTAACTTTGATTTGTTTGTTGTTTTATTCCTTTTTTAGGAAAGAAAATACAAATGTATTGTATTCTAAAATCTGACAAATTTTTAGCTATATATACGTTCAAATTGATCCAGAGTGTGTGTGTACTCTAAACTGTGATGATCACGTATATAGGAAATGAAAAAAAAAATCTCTAAATTTGACGATAAGATAAATACATGATCGAAATGGTACTCGATTCAATGGAAAATCAGTGATCATAGCTTTGGTTATACTAATCAGTAACACTAGAGTAAATTAAACTACACATTTTGTTTCAACTACATACATATGCCTAATTTGTTGTTATTTAATACAAATATAAAATATTTGCATGTCCAAGAACTGGTCCTTTTTCTTTTTCACATGATATTGTAATTGTAATGTTATGTTCATTCTTATAGTTGAAAGTAATTAATGTTGGCAACTAATTCCGATTGACAATATGAAGGGAATAAATGACACATCTCTTCCAAAATTATTTTACAATTACAATTACAGTTTTGAATAGGGAGTTGAATTAAATGTTCCGTAATATTAATAAGTTTATAGGTGCAATTAAAATTATCAAAAGAAATTCATATTCAGCTACTGCATATATATAACTAACATATTATGGAGAGGAATTTGATTTTAGGCTTTGAATATACAATATTAGAGTCAAAAAGATTATATTATCCTTAATTAATAAATAAAATTATAATTTAAAATTCATAATAAAATTTAATATTATTTATATATATATATACGAATATTGGTATTCCTAGTATACAAACCCACTGCTTGGCGCACTTAAAGCCAGAAAATAGATAATTGGTTTAATATCTTCAAGAGATATTATATGTAAACATAATGGTATTTAATGGCAATTTCGGGATTAATTTGTGGTATCGAGCAAGAATATTCCATAGTAACTATATTCTTATATATACATGATAAAAGATAATTAAATTCATCAAATGGAAAGGTTTTTAGCCACATAATAAATTCATGTTTGTAACTATATAATGGGTATACATAGATACATATAAGTACTATAGTTGTACATGATTTAAAACTTTATTTATTTAATATCATCACCTTAATCATCATCATTGTCATCAGTTTAGATAATTTTCATATGTCGTTTGAAAAAAAGTGATTTTTCTTTTAACTTAAAAATGATATAGAAAATCATTCTTAAATCCAATACAAAATTCTGATTTCATCATGAATCATGGGACCGTAGAATGTTAATGAACTATTGCAATCAATTTACGTGTCTGAAGTAACTATTGACGAAAATTTTGTGACACGATGTTATTTGACACCTTCCAAATTTCATATTCTTACAATAGCACCGATAAGCAATAAGTTTCAGAGATGCGCAACTTTAGATTATTTGAAATTTGTAATGATCTACAGAATCTAGTCAGCATTCCGAAAATTCGTCAGTCTTCTGTATATGCAATACTTTACATTTATTTGACGAATAATGATTTATCCGTCAAATGATAGACGCATAGACAACATTGTGAACAATTTGGGAGCTGTATTATACAAATCGTTTTAATTTTTCCTGAGTCATGTCTGACCCAGTGGGCCGATTTGATACCATATGTGATTTATTAAAGTAGATAATTTAAAAATATTTCTTGCATACTAACATATAATGAAAAGTAAAAACGTATAATCAAACGATTCGCATTAAAGGCTCCAATTTGTGCAATCATTTATTTTAACCTAAAAAGGTTGCTTATAGTTATAATTACTGAAATATTTTCATGATAAAAAAGTTGACATTAATATAAAATTAATTTTCCTTCTAAAGAATTTTGTGCATCATTCTCTCCAACAAAACCATAGAACAATTTTGTTATAAAACTGGTTAAAAAGGAAAAGCTTAACAAAATCATGAATTAGATGGAGTATATGCCGTTTACCTTCAACTATGAAGTTAACATTTTGTGGTAGTTTAGTGTGGTATCACTGTGGCATGAAAATAGTTATATTTATACAACAAAATATTACCACCTTAAAGTTATAGTGCATTTTCGAGGTGTAATATGGATAAGATGTATAGAAGTTATATAATGTTAAAATAATTGTTGGTAAAGATTACTCGGAAATATATAAAGTTAACATGAATTTTGCATAAACTAATAGAATGTATATTTGGTTCTAAAAAGGAAACCATCATATATTTAAAATATTTGTTCATTCCAAATATAGTATATATTATTATACATAATACTTTCTGAAGAAGAGGATGCTGATTAATGATATGTAATTGTTAATTATTCAATTGAAAGTTTAATTACGGTTGAATATGTATGCAGTTTTAAATTTATTATAATACATTGGTATACTCATCTGTATAATTATACAATGAGTTCACACTATAAGGTTCACACTTCCGTATATAAATATATTTCCACATTTGAATTAGTTATAAATAAAGGTATATTTTTAATGTATATAAACACAAACACAAAATTATTTTTGAGTATGGTTCATATGGAAAGAGGGGGAGGATTGTGGAGCATGAAGCCATAGAGATCAGGTAACATATTTTCGAAAAGAAGATTTCACATACGAGACATAAGCACGATATGACTGAAAAATCAAAGTTATTTAAGTACCTCATATATGTCATGATCCTTATTTGCTCGCCTGCATATCACCAAGTAAATTCTATATTTACTTATAAGCGATTGACAGGTATACACAAAATTGCTAAATTACTGACATTATCAAATTTAGAAACGTTTTTAATTTATCGTTCTCGTCAATGAAACCTTTTACTTTTAAGCGATTTACTGGTATGGACATAATTGCTAAAATTACTAACATTGTTAAATTTAGAAACGTTTTTAATTTATCGTTCTGGTCAATTAAACATTTTTTCTAAAATATATTTAATTTAAAACTCGCAGAAATATAAAAATTAAAATTTTCATAATGTACACACAACAATTCATAAAATATAATCAGGAATCAACAGGGCGAACATATAATTGGGAATTTAACAAAAGCTGTAGTTTTCAATGTACGAATATGTACAAAAAATATGACCTTTTTTATCGAAAATAGTCCCTTGGAAAAAACGGATAAATATCTTTTAAGCACAAAAATAACAATCGAGCGCCAACAACAAACTGACCTCCTTCATTTGCAAGAGATGTCAGTCTTTCGGTCTTGCGGCTTCAAACTGTAATATTATTATAGTTGTGTTATATGCACGAATGATCATGAACCTAGTAGCTGTCCCAGAACTCTGGACCCATCCCTTAAAATAACATCTACTCTAAAATGTGTTAACTGTTGTGGTGACCATACAGTCAACTACCATAGATGTGACAGATACAATGAGCATAAAAACCTTACTGACTTAGAGGAGGAAGCTAGTCAATGAAAAATTTCAAATTAGATCAACACATAATACTATCAATTCCAACATATCTTATGCAAATGCCATCAGATACCCCCTTTTCACTAAAAATCAAAAGACGATGCCTAATATACTGGCTCATATTAATACCGAGAATCTACTTTTGAAACTATTTTTCAGTTCAATTATTTACGTACACATAAAACTTTCATAGAATAATTCTTGTGAGACCCAGTCAACGAAATAGATTTATTAAAATTGTAATTAGTAATAAATACATTAATTATTGAATTTTTGAATCAGATTTATGGAAAAAAAAAATTAATTTGCTCCTAAACATTAATTTCCGGTCAATCCCTAATATTAGTTGTATTAATGGTTTATAAATACCTTAGTATTTTGATCACAAAAAAATCTTATGTCTTATTAAAAACCCATAATTTCTAAATTAATTACTAATTATAAAAATTAAAATTTTACTATGGGGTACAGATATAGAGTTCAAGATAATGTATCATCTCTAAGATGAATAATGAATGTTTCTTCAATATATTTCAATAATTAAAAATCAAAATAATTGACATTCGTTTAGTAAATATTTTGTTAAAATCAAAAAAGGAAATAAAATTGATTAAATTAAGTATAATGGGTAATTGAAAAGGGAAATGAAAGGAAATTGAAAATATAAATAGGACATCATAAAATATAATGGAGAATGGATTTTTTTTTTTTCAAAATTTAGTAAATACTTGAAAATGGACAATGGAATAAAATGTTCTATGTCAACTTGATGTTATCGAAGTATTACAAAGAATATTATTTTGATTGGTGCATCTTAAATGATAGAATTATTGAATAATGCGTTGAAAATGCAATTATAAGAGAGTAAATTGCAATGATTTTCAAAGTAATTTTTACAAATTCTTGTCAATTATGGTATATGTTCGTGACCAAAAATATAGTTCATATTAAATTCTGTGCAAAAAGCATATTCAAAACCTTCACAAATAAATTATTTTCTATCTTTGACATTATCATAATATCTAAACTATCATATTTTCGTATAGTCGGACCAAGTCTTCTTCTTCTTCTTCTTCTTCCTTGCCTTTTTCCTTATTCAGGGTCGGCCCTCCCACTTCTCAATCTATTTCTCCACAAGTTT
>JANSTX010046473.1:0-12141 GCA_027564355.1 Penthetria funebris | reverse complement strand
TCCAAAAGAAAATCGTTAAAAAGAAAACAACATTTTGTTGAAGAACTTCAAATTATAGCTTTTTATTCATAATTTTTATCGTCATATTTTTCTCGTTTTTATATTCATAAACTTTTCTTCTGATAGCATAAAAAAAAAACCCATTGAAAATTAATTTGAATAATTAAAATCTAAAAACTTTTAAATGAAAACCGATTATCGGTTGCATGCTGCTGCACTCGTCACTATCTTTTATATTATACTATTTATTATAATAATGTAAACAGTTTTTCTCACTTGGAGATGTTCATGTTTTAATATCAAAGAAAGAATTTAATTAATTGAATTTCCATAATTCAGTGCATATACAAAATTCAGATGATGGTTAACGAAAAATGTAAGTGAAAAACTTAAAAGCATATTGCATAAGGTACGAAATTCTATATGAAAATGATTTTCATATAAATTCTATTTTAAACTCTTTTTTTTGTGGTTAATATTTTCGAGGAATAAATTATTTAAAGTTTGTAAAAACTGAAAGAGAAATATCATAAATAATTTTTTTGTTAGTTACACTTATCCTAATGAAGTCGAGATATAATTAGTTTTACGTATTAAGTTTTAATATAAACATATTTAACTAATTTTGAAGAGCAAATATGAATTCTGTACCTTGAATAAAGCATTTATTTATACAACTCTCATTATTATCATCATATCTCGACGTTTATTTCACGCGGTAGCATAGGTCATCAACGAACAATCACTATTATGCACGATCTATAACAAGTATATTCATTTTACTCTATACCATTGCACTGGTACAAGACTCCTTAAGGACGCCACGGTCATATAAAACTTTGCACAGGCAAAATTATTTTAAAAACTTATTAACATATAAGCCTACATTAATTAGCAAGCACACAAAAAAAGAAAAAAAAAAATCTTCTATTTTTGCTGATACCATGAAATAATGAAATAGCACGTGGGGACTACACCAAATGTGACGATACGCGCAATGAATATATGTATAGAAAACAATTAACAAAAGCAATGACTTTTTAAGTGTGTTTAAAAGTCTCTAAATCCAGCTTGCGACTACTACGATAAGTGCCATCATTGAAGAGTGATGGCGACTACTAAAAAGCGTGTGGTGTCAATGCCAAACATGGTTTTATGTGTTGTATGTGCATCATTCTACTGAAATGCTAATGAATTGGAGTTGATATTTGAAAATCACAACAAATAATTAGAAACATTATACGAATATATTTTAAAATTTAGTAAATATTTGTTAAGTTCAAATTGTAATCAAATAAGCTAATGGAATTGTAAGTAAATATTTTTATTTTTCTGCATTTCAGAATATGATACCACCAGAAAATTTTTCAATAAATTTATTAACTTGGGTGGAACGTGAATTTGCTAAAAACATATTTGATCCAATGAAGTCATCATCTAAGGCAATGATATGTTTTGACACTGGTTGTGTTGAACCCGGTGACATAGGAGCACTTTGCTGTCCATTTTAAATACAGATATCGATATAAATGCTTGGATTTCAACATAATCGACTATTGTATTCGATTTTTATTAACAGAAATTATTTAATCAATAATTTAAAAAAAAAAAAATAATAATAAAATATTATATTAATATTATTGTATTTTTGTTTTGTTATTTTAAATAAATATAAGGCGTTCACATATACTAGACCTTCATTTCAGGTCCTTGATGTTTCGAATTTGAATAGATACCATGATACATTCATTACATTCATACATTTTTAATTTCACAACATCAGCCCATTCAAATTAATTCCAATAGTCTGGATTCAAAGTTAACGTGAGACTGTTAAATCGTCATTCAACAACAATACAATTTTTATGATATTTCGTAAATGAATTTGACACAATTATAATAAAATCATTATTTAGAAAAACTAAACATTTATTTACATTGAATAAATACGAATTCAACACCTTTATTATTCTACATTTATATTTCATTTGTTTCTAAGTAATCATCACCATTAACCTTTTCCAAATGTGTTTCAAAAAATTCCTCAATAGTATCTGTATTCCATTTAGTTATTGATAATGTTTCTTTGACAGTACCATTTTTACCAATCATTTTAACAATTGGATCTAAACCTCTTAAATATCTTATTTGAAGATTTGGAAATTTGGCTGGTCTATCACTTTTGATAAATGCCTGAATTTGTGGATATGCACCAAATTTACATGTACACACTTCTAGAATTGCTTTCGGATATCTCTTTGTTGTTGGTGTTGAAACATCTTTTTGACAACATTCTTTACAGTGATCTCTATAAAAAAAAAAGAAAAGAAAAACATACACACAAAGTTAAAATTAGAGGTTAAATTTTTTGTAAGAATATTAATTTTATAATTAAACTCACTTTATATCCTCAAGACCAAAATCATCTAATTTTTCACAAGATGAACATAATAATTGTGATTTGATAAAACCCAATTCCTTACAATCATTTGTTGTAAATTCAGCCAATGTTAATTCCTGTTATTTTTCGCTTTATTAACATAATTTTATTCACATTTGTATTTCAATTTACTTACCTTATTAAATGCTATTGTAATAACAAATAAAATCAATAAATTGTACTTCATTTCTATCTAATATATCGAAATTAAATAAAATAATTAATTATACACGTCGAATAATTTGCAATAAAAAACAAAAAACAAAACTTTGATATGATTCGACACTTTGACACTACAAATGGACAATGTTCCATTGTAACAAATATTTACATGGTGCTGATAAAAAATGATCGAAAAATTATCTGGCAACAAATAGCAAATGTTAAGTACTAAGTATGAACTGTCATACTACAGATATTTACTTAAAAGGAAAAAACAAAACGTAAAGGATATACAAAAAGGACACAAGGATGATATTACAGACATAAAACATATAGGTATAAAGATGATTCTTTCCAACAAGACATTGCCATTGTCTCTTTATGGATTACTCTTATCTCGGATGTTTTCGAGTTACAAGTTGTCGTTTGAGAGTTTCAGAAGAAGAAGTAATTGATTGATAAAGATTAAATAGCTTGACTCCGCTCATAACAAACATATTAGAATGGAAAGTGCTACAGAAACTCACCAAATCCGGATTGGGGACAAGTGCGGGATTTTAATTGTCTAATCCACACTCTTACAAACCCATAATATGTGAACGAATTCGATGTGGTTATATTGGTGCATTGATGTAGAAACTTCATGGGGTATTGCATAAATTTCATTGATTGCCCCATTCAAATGAGCCATTAACAAAAAGAGTTTAAACTTTTGAATATCATTCTATTTGATTGTACGTAACTGATTTCGTATTATCAGAAAAATTAGAAAGTATTACGAGATTTTTTGTCCACTATATAAAATTGAATACATTCCATACGAAAGCTATTAACTCATTATCTTAACATGTAAACCACATGGATCCTTAGGGCGGCACTATGATGCTACTTTGCCGCTTCTAATATACATGTAACATTAAATATGAACTCAGATAACTGAATGCTACCCTCGATTAGAAGTATATTGTTGTACAAGTAGAAGTATATTGCGACAGCGCATGAAAGTAAAGATGTATTGCTTTGTCACCGATATTGGTTGGTATTTTGATATTTTGAATTACGGTCCTCACGACATTTGCACTTATTGATAGAGCGCATAATTACTTACAATTGCTAATTACAGGTAGATGATAATATTTTATCTAGTTAAATGAAAGTTGAATTTTTTAATATTGTTGTATCTACAATGAAATATTGTCCTACACTTACGTGATGAAATATCAGAACTGAATATGCAAGTCAAACTTACACAAACCATATACAACATCTCAAACCCTAAACATTCATAACATAATGCAATTGGTACACAGCACTTTCTACCTGAATCGACACCAGAACCCATGTAATTCATGTGGAAAAATAGCAATAGAGATGACCACCATAAGGCATAACTATCGGAGGCATACTGCCAACAATCTAATAGTATTTCATGTAAAATAAAGATTAACATATATTATTTTCATCTTTATCAAAATCTGTCTATTCATTGAAAGAACTAGATACACTTAACAGAATGATCAGATAATTTTCAATGTTCAACGTTCGTGAATTGTGCTCTACAAATCTAAACATTTTGATATCAATTTAATTCAAATAATCAAATGAATTTCTTCTTTTCAATGTCTAAACGAGTACATGTTTTAAAATATATCACATGCAATACTCATAAGAATAAAGTTTATAACACACAGAATTAGGTTGATTGAAATTTTAGGTGTTAATTTGAAAAACAAATACAAAGTAATTTTTAAATATGAGGTTAAATAAATAAACAGTAAAAATCTGTAATTAATAGATTATCAGAAATATAACACATAAAACTAGCTGATAAAACCAAAAATTATGGATTTTTGAAAAGCATTTCTTTACTGTGTACTGCAGCAAAAAGTGAATAACGTAAAGTAATTTTTTCGCAACAGTATTTACGTAGTTAGTTATAGTATGTATTTACTTAATTTTGAATCGTATTTATACTATTACTTAGGATAATTAAATTTACTATTCAATTAAATAAATTATCACATATTTATTGTATTATATAAAGCACTTTTAAATCAAATGAATTCAAGAGAATAGAGCAGAAAAAAATTGGTGAAATTTTAAATTTTTTTTATTATTGCACTTTTACTTAACGTTTAAGGAAAAATGTACGTATATGGGATTTATAATCAAAATTGTCCCGGACCTATGGATTAGTGAATACATTTATTTCACTTATATTAGCGTATGACAACGTAGAAAAACTGAAATATCAAGTAACAAAAAAAAAAAAATGTTGATGATAATTTTAAAGTAACTCCATTGACGAATAAATTATACTTACAATTAACAGACATATTATAAAGACTAAAATTACAATTAGTGAAGCTAATTCAGAGGTTGAGATTGAATTTGCATTCATTTCATAATTACATCAGCTCAAATTGAGATTATGTAAAACTTAGTTTTGAGATCCTGTTTCTTAATTTCACCGCATGCAAAATATCAGATTCTTAAATGTATGTCTGTATCTGCTAGCACTATGAAAAAGCAATACAAAGTAGCACTTACGAGAACAAGGAGGAAAAAAAAGAGAAGACTCATTATCGGTGAAAAGTGTGGGTGGTTGAGGCATTCTAATCGACAAGAACATGAACTTACTTAATCAAAATAGTCATGAATAGTCATTTTTGATAACTACGAATTGACATTATTGATAGACGAACATTTTGACATAGAGAGTTATCTAAACGAGAACTCCAATTTAATTTTTGTCCAATTTTAGGCGTACAAGGTCATTAACAATTTTACTTTGCGACGAACAAACGGACGGATAAGCATGAAATTTAATTTCATTTTCAATTTTATACATCTTAAACAACTGAGTGGAAGCAAATCCAATAGTCTATTGCAAACTACGTTTCCAGTGCTTTAAAGAAAATTAAAGATACGAAATTTAAAAAAAAACCATTAATGAGAAGATCACAACACGTAATTCCAAATAAATCGATATTTATTATATAAATATTATTATTAATGTTTGATTAATTTATTCACACTTTTTCGTTGTCATCCATCATCACATACCTATAGAAATGCATAAGAAAAATTAATGTGTGTGTAACTAAATACCATATTTTTATATTAGTAAGTAGTGCTCAAATAAAGTGATTTTTACTTATGCTGATAAATAATATCGATGGTGATGATGATGATGATGGTTAAGATAATAAATTAATTATCACCACACCACCATATGTGTTTTTAATACTAACTCTTTTATTTTTGGGGCAATGAAGTATATATAAAAGTTATGGTACTTACTTATTGATCAGTAGACTATTGAATTTTGGTATATTAAAGTGGTAAATTTCCAGTCTGAAATAAATAAAAACACAAAACAAACATGATTAAATTTGTAAGTGAGAACTTGTGTAGTACAAAATTTTCTCTACTTTATTAAGTTATAATCTATAGCCTCCCTCAATTAATATATTTTTATCTTATAACGACGATTTTCCGATTAAATAAAATATTAAAAACCGATTTTCATGAAAAACAAAAAACAAAAAAAAAATGTGTGATAAAAAAATATATGCAAGTGAAGTGTACACATGTGAAGCAAGTATAATTAACTATAAAATGGTTAATTATTGTTGGTGTGTAGATAAGGATGCGTCACATGGGTGTCAGGATTTAAAATATTATCAATGATACATGAATAGACAATAGGAGTTTGTAACATTTATCTGCCAAAATGACTGTTAGGAATAAAGCAAAATGTTGATGCCGCAGTGTGCTTATAAGTCGGTCTAAAATCTAGGGACATAGTTATGGAAGCCATTTGAAACCGTTTATAATATGTTTGAGTGAATATATATTTTTAAAAAATAACACATTTGTTGGTTTATTTTATTTTTACTACAAAAGAACTCTATGCAATACAATATTAAATAATTATGATTTTTATAAATTAAATGTTGAAATCAATAAATTTTAAAACATTTTTATTATCTAATTTTCAGTTATGTTTGAGTGCATTAATTGTATGCACTTTCTCGGCACCAGTAGATAAAATAACAACAGATACTGAACATCCATACGCTTACTTACCAAAAATATCTACAACTAAATTAGCACGTCCAACACCAATAAATCCAGATATTGTAATTGATCCAAAACCAATAGAACGTGTCATTTTAATTGATCCGACAATAAATGAACACAAGCGTACATTAACAAATATAGAACATGAAAAAATATCTAGTGTTCATGATACAGTAGAACCAACAGTTAAAACAGAAATTAAACGTGAATTAGTTCATGCGGTTCCAAGTAGTTATGGGCATCCTGATTTATTAGATAGTAAACGTGAAGAAAGGAAAAATGATCAAAATGAACATAATGAACAAAATAAGTATACGAATAACCATAATCAACAAAATGATCATATAGATCATAATGAACATAAACATCAGGATAAGCACAATAATGACAACGATCATAAACAAAACACAGGTCACAATAGTCATATTGATAACAATCATAAAAACAATAATGATCATAACGATAATAATGAACATAATGATCATAACGACCATAATGAACATAATGACCATAATGAACACAATGACCAAAATGAACATAAGGATAATAAAGTTCATACTGATCATAATGAGCACAAGGATAATAAAGTTAATACTGATCATAATGAACATAAAGATCATAATAATCACAATAACGAAAATGATCATAAACACTATAAACGTAATACAGATAAAAATGATCATAACGATAACCATGATCGTAATAATAACCATAATAATCGAAACGATGAACATAAAGAACACACAAATCATATTAATGATAAACACAATAATCACCCAGAAGAACATCATGAACACAGTAAATTTGACCAAACCCATCATAATGATGAAAAACATGATCAACGTAAACATAGACGAGAAACATTATCAGATGATAAAAAAACAGTACCATCAGAGATAAATTCGAAAAACATAAATATAGCCGATTCTGATAATCCAGAATTAAAAACACAATTACATGGACACCAACAAATCTTTGATCTTGATGAAATAAAATTACAAGTACATCCGTCTGTATTTAATAACGTTAAAGAACCAACAGATGAAAAATATATAGAGGAAACTTTAAAGAATGATGGTAAAACAACAGTACTTCAACAAGTGGGATCAAAAACTCAGGAATCGACAACAAATGAACAATCTGATAAAAATGTTGTCAAACCATCAATACCAATAAACAGAGGTGAACATAAATATGCTGATGAAGAAAATAATCATGATCAACATCATCATAATCAAGATAAAATTCAAGATACTATCACCACAGATAGTGAAACAGTACATGTTGCTAAACATGAAGAACAAATAAATAAAGAAGATTCACCACATCGTGTACCCATTAGCAGAAGACGTATTGATGGACAAAAACATGAAGAACAATCAAAACTTGATGAATTAACTGTAGTAAAGTTAAGTAATGATGACAATACACAAAAACATGACGGTGAAGCATCAGCAACAAAATATGCACGTGAAGTACCACAAAATGAAAATCAACATAAATATGTACCTCATTCCATTGGAGTTAAACCTAAAGGTGTTGATGCTGAACCGACCATAACAATTGATAACGCAAATGTTAAACAGAGTAGTTTACGAACAAAGCGCGAAACAAGTGGTGATAATGGCGGTGATGGTAATAATAAAAATGATAAGAAAGGACAAAAGTATGTACAACAGGAAGAAGCCAGACCACCATCGTTTGTTTTTCCAGTTCCAGTTGATCAAATAATAAAACATAGTTCGGCTGCAAAAGCAACACATACGTAAGTAACGAATTTGGTATTTTTTATTTTAATCGAAATTAGAAATAGAAAGCTCAATAAGTAGACCATACCCTCATCCCCATCTTCATAGATATATGGTATATTATTTAAATTAAATACAAAAAATGAAAAAGAGTCTGAAATTGGTAGATGATTATTTTAGAAAATGATAGTAAATACATTGTTTTAGAGAAATGTAACACTTCTGTACTTCTTTTTAATTAACAGACATCATCAAGACGTAAACGAACAAGTAGAAGAAGATGAAGCTCTAATTGGCGAAGATATACCCGAAGAACATCATCATACAAATAAAGAACATATGCATAAAAATGAAGACAATTAATTATTTATTTATTGTTAAATGATTGTTTATAATAAAATAAATTTAAATATTAAAACACATACCCATTTATTTACAATGTTACTTTATTTGAGAAATTGACAAAGAAGTCTACAATTTGTGGCCAGGAGAATCAAATATTGATGGAAAAGAAAGAGATCTTGTAAACAAAACTTCTGATATAATTATTAGGTTATCAGTAAAAATGTGTGAGATACGGCATAAGTTGGTTTGTAACAAGTACAAATGTAAAATTTGGAAATGTTGGGTGGTAAGCAACAGCATTTCGGGATACAAATCTCATCAACGACAAAATCCATTCTGTAAATGTGTCACTATGGAATTTAATCAACGTCTATGTAGCACGCATTCCACTTTAAGCACTTCACTACATTGACCAAATGTAAAATTACTCGGCGGTTCTATAATAAATTATTCATATATATAAAAATGATTAAACTAATCTGAAAACAGGCACTGTTTTAGATGATATATTAAACATCACGTTAAAGGAATATGAAAACGTCAATAGTCTAACCAAATGAAAACATATAGGAAAAAATGAACTTCATGTTAATGAGATGTTACTTCAGATTTTCATTTTTGAGACACTTGAACACGTTTTAGGTGACTATAATTTAGCCTAACTTAAACATCAGATGGTTATAACTATTGTGGTATACCAAATTTTGTAATGATTCTCGTCCTATTCAAAATTCGCCTATTCTTTCTATTCACAATCATATGCTATAAGTACAAAAATAATCTTTAGAGGTTAGTCTGAAACTCGTGATCGAAATATTTGCTGCGTTTTGTTTCTGATTTAAATCTTATTATACCACAGTGACACATAAAATCATTATATAATACTAATATCGTTTTTTGTTTGAAAAAAAAAAAAAAAACAGACTAATATAACAACCACATCGACATTAAAATGAATTAGTAAATAGAACTCTGAGTCAGATAGTAAATTGTTTATCGAGTGCAATTAGCACGTATAAAGTTAATAATATACTCGCATATCATGTATGCAAATTTTTGAAAAAATATTATTTGGTAACATAACAAGATTGATAGATATAACATACAAAAAAAAATTATATCAAAAAATTAGTAACTCAAACAAACTGTTAACACGCGTGTTAATTATTCAATTTATGAATAGAAGTCTTCATTCTCAATGACAGATTGAAAGCAGCAAAAAAAAAAAAAAAAGACTCATATAATGATCAATAGAAAACCCCATTTTTTGCTTGCATTTGCAAATGTATCAATTTAGCAAAATAAGAATTATGCACGTAAAGCGAAATTAAGACAAACAAAATTAATGTGAAGATAAAAAAAAATGTAGTGATTTAGCAAATAACGACAAAGACGTATAATTGATTTTACCACTTATTGTAGGACCTGGAAAATTTTACATGGCAGGAAAAGTTAGTGTCGAGGGACATAATGTCTAATTGTGTCGTTTAAATCACAGACATTTTGACATCATTTATATTTGGAGTTTTTGTTAAGCATTTTAAATTATGTGCGGCACGCGATAATTTGAGTATGCCTCAACACATCGAAATGTAATTTATTAGTACACCGATAATGAATTAAATTAAGAGTTCACCTGTATTAGACAAAAACAATTTCATGAAACAATCAACTTTCAAATGGCCATAACACCGTTATCAATAGTCCAGACACGTAAAAACAATTTCATGAAACAATCAACTTTCAAATGCCCATAACACCGTTATCAATAGTCCAGGATGGCACAATCAAAAAATTTTTCGTTGACATTTTTTGAGCTTTCAAATGTCCGTAACTCCGTTTTCAACAATAGTCCAGGCGACAGTCTTTCAAACATTATTTTAAAAATTTAGATAGTAGGTAGTTACATATTTCGTATATCAGCACTGATTTTAACATTGAGACAGATATATGTAGTTATTATGATATACGCACTATAACATGAATTTCAGTTAAGCAATTGTCATTATTAAAATCATCGAGGTCCAAGCCTTAAGAGACTCCATGACCTCAAATATGAACTATCATCATACATACAGCTTTCTATCATTGTTTATTTTGTTAATTATTATAAATTATTAAACTTGTTGAGAAAAAAAAATATAAGATGTTTGAACAATATATTGATATTTAAAATGTAGTAAATAATTTTACGGTACAACCTCGACTTTCATTGGCACCTTACCAATATTTTTGTTTATTGTTAATCAAATCATATTTTTAACTATTAATCAAATTATAATAGTCATAAGTTTCATACTTTAATTTCAAATGATAACAAGTGCGATAGAAAATGTTATGCACATTTCAAATATTCAATTTCATTATCATTAGCGAATTTTAAATTTAAATTTGAAAGTGACTAGAAACGCTGCAAGAAGATTTATAGAAAAATTTTCAATTAAATCATTGCCATTACATATAAAACATAGAGGCACGATTCACGTACGTCGATCATTTTGGTGGTCATGGTTAACATTTTCGATTACATCTAAATGCGAAGCTTTTGCCTTTTATAGACATTGTTCTACTGAGATTACTAGTATTATTTACAGGTTTACGTGGTCAATTTTCCCATAGATATTATCGTGGTGATTGCTTTGTTGCGATCATTAGTATATGGTCTAATATTTGAGTATTCTTTTGAAATAGGAGACATACGCGAATTTGTCGATTTAATTAACTCAGATCATTGACTAATATTTTATTAATTTTAATCACATTTCGCAAATTTTACTAAATTTTGCTGTAACGAATTTCGGATTTTAAAAGTATACAAAAATAAAGTGTATTTCAACTGTCTACCCATCAAATTTCTAACGCACAACAATGAAAAGAATCTGTGAAATTTAAAAAAGCATCACTTCCTCCTTCCATAGCACAAAGTCTACAATGAGTTTTATTTTATCTATCAATATATTAGTTGTTTGTTGTATTTTTTAAATAAATTATTAAAAATGATCCCTTCGATGTAATGGAAAGGACACCAAAAGTATAACGAGTACTGATGCTTAATTATTAAAACCATATACGTATAATCCTATCATTATATATCTTCCAAGTGCGATGAGAACATTGATGGACATTATATTTAGGATTGAAACACATTGTATTGTATTTCATTTTATTTTGCATAATAATTATATGTAGTATCTAATTACTAATTAGTTAATTTTTTAACACATCATTCATACAATGCATATATAGTTGGATCAATCTAAGCTACAAAATTACGTCTTCGATTAAATTACAGAATTTTCAGATTTTGATTATTTCATTGTTTTTTTTTTTTCTTCTTTCTTAATGTTTTTTTAATAATTT